>ML779010.1:251302-274429 GCA_009831015.1 Picea engelmannii | reverse complement strand
CTCTTACATTTATTATATTTAACTACCATAGTGGGCCTTATTTAATAATATAGTGGACCTAGTCCACCTTACATTGAATGACCTCCACTATTATCACTATGGGCCCTCTGGGCCCCCCTACTACCTCTCTAGCTACCTTACAAGCTCATCGTCATAATCCATAAGCAAAGTAGACAATCATATAATGAACTGGATCACTTACATGCAAGTGTCCTAAAAGAATAAGTCAAGTCATGTGCACGCAAGAGCGGGATGTTACAAATGTACATCCTCCTTGATATCCATTCCCACCTAGTTTACAAGCACACACTATTTTTATAATATTTTAATAATATTTTTTGTTGTTATTGATGCATGGAAGACTAATCCTACAACTCCTTTTATTGGAAATTATGATTGGGGAAATCCAAATCCCAATTCCCCTCCTCAAAAAAAATTAGGTAGGGAATTTGTAGACTTCAATGAAGACTTTGCACCTTCTTCTCATAAATATGTTACAATATCATCCCATACACTTAAATTTACTATTGATGAAGAAAATTACAAAATATAAACAATAGTAGGACATAAAAACTCCATTCATGCCTCCTCAAGGCCCTCCCCGTGATTGTGTTGTTAACTATGAAATTGTTAAAAATTTATCTAAGTATCATCTAGATATGATCATGTAGATAGTTCCTCCCAGCTTCATAATGTGTCTTTTTTGGTCACTTTTCCAAGATGGAGTGAGGACGATAATTTCATTTGAAGACATGCATTCATAATTGCACCCCATTCTTGAAACCATCTGACCATCCTCATCTTATCAATTTGGAACTTCTACTCTTGGTAATAGACATGACTTATATGCTCATATATGTATGGACTTGTGCATAGAGAGAAAACATTCATATTTTGAACAATTTATACTTTCATTACATAAATGTTTTGGGTGTGTGTGGACTTCCATAAAAAGGATGTGTTGTAAAATGTTTAACAGGCAACGTATGCTTGTCATTGATGGCAAGTATAGCAGTGAAGATGGCATGAGTACAGGAATAATGTAACAGATGGGCACCAAAAGTATTTTGGGAAGACGCTGCAGAGCAAGCTCGATAAGATAAGAAGAGATAGTGCAGAGGATTGTTGGCATGTTTAACAAGCAAGGAAGATCAACAGAAAGACAAGCAAGGAAGGTCAGCAGAAAGGTAGGCAAGGAAGAAGAACAACAGTACAGGGACAATGCCATGGAAATATTGGAAGAGTAAACTCCATTTTAGAGTTTCGTAGATCGGGACTTGAAGGTGTCGAGAACCTACACATCAAGAATGTGAAATCGCGAGAAGATCTGGGCCGTAGGATCTAGGGTAAATATGAAGGATAAATAGCCATTAGATATGGTGAAGCTACAAGGCAGATAGGACAGTCGTTGAATGTTGGATCAGGAGGACGCGTGGCAAAATATCAGAGCACCACAAAGACTCCATTTTGGAGTTTCGCATATCAGGAAATCCAAAGGAAAGAGGTTCAAACTCACGATATGCGAGATCATGAAAAGCTCTTGACCGTCAAATCACCAAGGATTGTGGACCATTGATCAAGCATGAAGAAGGCCTGTGAAGTGTCGAAATCATGACAACATCTAAACCATTGGGTCCATAGGACACGTGGCAAAAGATCATCATGTCGCTGACTGGAAAGTCAAAGGTATGAAATGTTCCATCCTTTCACCCCTCGAACTCACGATATGCGAAATCGTGAAATAATCTCAACCATTAGATCGAGGCCAAATATGCATTGTTGATCAGGCACAATGAAGGTTCATGGAGTTGCGAAGTCTCGTTAAAATCTTGACCATTGATCCAAGGGGGATGCATGGCAGAAGATCAGAGCTTGTCAAAGACTCAATTTCGGAGTTTCGCGAATCGCGACTTGGAGTGATGAGAATCTCCATATAAGGATCAGTGAGATGCAAGATCACGAAAAGATCAAGACCATCATATAACCAAGAACGAGGAGCGTTGATCTGAGCTTCATCTTGGAGTATCACCTATCGCAACTTGGAGTGATGAGAATATCCATCTAGGGAATGGTGAGATGCGAGATCACGAAAAGATCAGGACTGTCAGATCACCAAGAATGTGGACCATTTATCTGAGCTCCATCTCAGAGTCTCTCCTATCGTGACTTGGAGTGACGAGAATCTCCATCTAAGGAATAGTGAGATGCGAATTCAGAATGAGATCTGAATTGTTGATCCATCGAGATCATAGACCATCGATCAGGGTCGTTGAAGATCATAAGTTCGCAGGGCCTTTTAGCACAGACAGTGGTCACCGCCTGTGGTCACGTAGAGGAGGGAGCTAGAGCATCCAAGCTCCTTTTCAAGGTTCATGAAATAAGGATTCAAGAAGACTCACGTGAGAAAACGCGAAATGCGAAATCACAAAATACCTGTTTGATTAGGCATGTGGTCACAGCCAAGGTCACATTCTTGAAGGATTAAGGGGAGAGTTATCATGCAGCTAAGCTCTATTTCGGAGCTCGTGACATGGAGAGTCAAGATGTCTCATCGCAGAATCTCTGAATTGCAAAAGTGCAAAACAGATAAATAAAGACAATATCCTTCAGAGTTAATCCAATGATGCAGGTGAATTTGAGCATAATCGGAGGGCTAATCTTTCTCCTCACAGTGTAACTACTAGAAACTATTGATGGTTTCTTCCAGAATATTCGAAGAGACTTTTGTGTGATCGCCAGAGGAGCTGAAGAGTCTCCAGGCTTATTCCAGTGAATGAAGACTATTCTTAGAGGGGATTGACAGATGGATGAGCATTGAAGTCTGTAACTGAAACAGAAAGAATAAGCTCGACTGTGCCAGAGAAGACGAAGAGTCTCAACTGCCAGAGAGGCTGAGGAATCTCAACAGAACACCCAGTGATGCTGGATGTGTGGTGGGAACCACCAGAGAAGCTGAAGAGTTGTGATGATTAGGCAGAGCACTTGAGATGTGGAGGAGATCGACGTAGTGTGAGTATGTAGAGGCATTGTGCACATTGCATGCACAAGGTGCACAGAATCTATACGTACAGGGTATAGAGAAGAGATGTGGTTGTCGTTGTTGCTGTGAGTGATAGAGGTGTAAAGAAGGAGGTGGAGTGCAGTAGCTCAAATGCATAGAAGACAAAAGGTGCATTGAAGAGGAATGGCACACAGAGCATAAAAATTAGAAGAATAGACAGTGCAGGTCATGTGTGCAGGAAGGCAGTGAGGCAGACAGAGAAATGAAATGCAACATAATAGTGATGAGTCTGGGGCCATTGTTGAACATTATATTAATGTAATAAGTTTCAGTATAAAATATTTATAAACCAGGGTGGTTGGGAGGTGCTAGGGAGGAATGTTGTCCTCATAGGTTCAAGTGGGTTCTTGAACAGAGGGAGTTGTAGCTTCCATCTGGTTGCAGCCAGAGAAACTGGGGTGGCAGGGTGGTGCAAGGGAGAACTCTTGTTCTCTGTGATACAGGTTGGTGCCTATATGATTGGAAGTTGGTGCTTCCATCCAGTTGGTGCTGGAAACACTCAGGGAGTTGGTTCTGCCTTCTAGTTGGTGCTAGAGAAACCAGGGAGTTGGTGCTTCCTTCTAGTTGGTACTAGAGAATCCAGGGAGTTGGTGCTTCCTTCTAGTGGGTGCTAGAGAAAACAGAGAGTTGGTGCTCTCAGCAAGTAACAGCTTGCAAAAAAGAGGTTGTAGCCTCATTATGAGTTGGCCCTCATATGTATGATAATGTAAAGAATGTAACTATTACTTATCATATAAAGAAAAAGAGGTTTTTACCCTTTAAGGGTTTCCTCAGGAAATATCTCTCTCTGTGTATCACATGTGTGTGACTGATGTTGAATATGATATTGCTTACTTCCCTACACTATTGTGATTGTCATTCAACTTTTCTACAAAGAGTTTAAAATAAGTATAAATGTTTAAGCATGGTAACAACTGATTCACCCNCCCCCCCCCCCACCCTCTCAGTTGTCCAACATGGTGAAAATTCATGGTTTCAACAATTAATACATGGATTACATATTATTGGGTTTTGTTGTGTGTGATCGACAATTAATGTTTTAGTCCCACATTGTATTGGTTTTGAGTTGACATGAACAATATTTTTATAATGAAACAACATTATTTATTTCCACAATTATAATTTTCCATACCACAATGTGCAATTTTCATATATGGATTATCAATTGATGGTATGGAAATGCATTATGATTGGTTCCATGAATTTTTATGATATGGTGATAGAAGGAGGAGTAGAAAGAATTAGTAGTTAAATTATTCATGATATTCACAAAGTTATGTAAGCTCTAGGAATTCATGGCCCATGGAAGATAATGGTGCAATTAAAATTCTTCTAAGTGATGTGGTTTATTTTTTTGTTTTTTTTCCTAAATTAATATTCTTAGAAACATATTCTATTCTTTAAGTGATTTTAGTTTCCTAAACATTTATTTAGTTACTTATCACATTATTATTATCATTTAAAATATTTGGGTAGTTTATAATTGATAAATTAATTCTTAGCTTCATAGAAAGAGAAGGAAAAATAAAGGAAATATATAGGATACAAGTGTGTCAAATAGATTTTAAAAATTCTAAAATTATTATGTTGATAATTTCATATGATACATTATATAGGATATAACACACTAATGAAGGAAGGGAAGGATATTAATGAATCTTTGAGGCAAGTTTCTCTTAATATTCATATATTTTTTTTTCTATTGGATTTTGAGTTAATTATAGTTGATTTGTTTTGAATATTAATTTGTAAATGTATTGATTAGTAGAATTAATATTTTTATAGATATGATTTTTAATATCACTAAAGTGAAGTATGAAATTTCATTCTTTTAACACTGAGAGTCACTCTCAAATTTCAAGAGGATAAGCCCAACACCCATCAAATAGGTTTGTAAAGGTAGGTTTATGATATAATGTCAAATGGACAAAACTCATTATAACAATGTTCCAACATAGAAAATCTAGGCTAGTATGCATAAGCAAATGAGGTTTTGGTTAATTTCAGTCAGTGGTTTAAGGATAAATGTGACTAAATGGAATACTTGGTGAGGAATATGAATAGGTCTACTATAAGCATCATGCCTTCTAGCAGCTAGGTGAAGAAAAACTCAGTCACAAGAACCTCTTGAACTAAATTCTAAAACACTGAAAACATTTACAGCAACATCATAATCAAACATCCATTATAACACAACTATAACATCTCATAAGGATCATCCAATAATAAGAATTCAGAGTAAGAAGAAGCAAGATAATGAAAAGAGGTTGACTTCTATTAATCAAAATATCTCAAATCTCATACATAGACCAGAGTATGGCTCTGTTTAGCCAAAACATTACAATAGGGATCTCTGCTCAACCATTCAAACCTCAAAATAACATTCTCCTGATGTATTTACAATCTAAACAGTAAAAAAAAACTTGAGATGTGATATGGACTTTCTAACCTAGGATTATCCACAAAAAACTACTAATCTAGCATCTGTACAAGTGGAACTAACAGACTGTTAGAAACATGGAGCATGTTGGCAACAACTCTAACAAGATAATTATGACATGATTTGTTGTTTCTAGGGCGCATATCAACCAGTGCCATGTGTCCTCCAAGCCTTTATGTTGAGCTCCATCTGCCACCTGGTGATCATTGGTTCCCTCAAAATCATCAAATCTAGGAAGAGGCAGCAAATTCAAAACTACTCACTATAACAACTAGTTCGTAGCACCTTTTAGTAACACAACTGGTAGAAGATTATGTAGCGCCCGCCTATGTAAAAAAATTCTAAAGAAGATTCCGTAGCACATTCGATAGCATATTTCGTATTTCCCACGTGTAAAACTGTTCTGCAACAA
Source organism: Picea engelmannii (assembly GCA_009831015.1). Classification (NCBI taxonomy): domain Eukaryota; kingdom Viridiplantae; phylum Streptophyta; class Pinopsida; order Pinales; family Pinaceae; genus Picea; species Picea engelmannii. The sequence goes on along the minus strand of ML779010.1, from coordinate 268,516 downwards.
ATGTTCATAGCGAACTTCCACTTTATGTCTACTTAGGTGATTTTGTAGTGCTTTCCGCAGTGAATCTGCGATCCTGTCTGTGTGGATGATTCCGTAGGTCCGGGCACTACAAAATGATCTGTGTTTTTGTGTGTCATGCAATGAGCCTAAAAAAACCCAAAAATTCTTAGCAGAAGGATTATAAGCTTGTATATGCCTCCATTAGGTAAAATTTAAAGCACTTCCCTCAAAAATTCAAGCTGCAAAAGATGATCATCATCAAAAATGGGGTTTTCATCCTCTCCACTTAATCTTCTTAATCTGGCACTTCTCCTTGTTCCAGGAGCACTTCTCTCTGTTGCAGGGGAACTTCGCTATGTTTCATCTTGGGCTAGTACATTGGGATTCGTCTAGGCCAAATCATCCTTGAAGGGTTGCAACTCCTCTTTAAGTTTTTTTTTTAGGACTGTAAGCTTCTATTCTTCCTGTACAAAGTATGAATTTTCCTATGGATGGGAAATAATCTTATTTATGTAAACCTTTCCATATCAAGGTTGTCATTATACATGTCCATGAGTTCTCTCATCTTCCTCCTCTCAGTCAATCTTTCTCCCTTCAAATGGACAATTTCCTTTCTAGCATCCCTAAGTTGTCTGATCAATATATTGAAGGTGGGATTATCAGGGGGAGTGGTGATTTTTATGACTTCAACATGCTTCTCAATAGTTTCACCCTTACCTTTTTATTTCTTCTGAACATGAGCTTTGGTCATGACCTCAATAGGCTTCCCAACAGTGTCACATTTACCCTTATCTTTATTTTGGACAGAAGATTTGGTTATGACTTATGTTTCAACATCTTCCTTATGGGATGATGATCTGGTGAAAGGCCTCCTAAGTCTTGTCTCAGTTGTTGTTCTGATGTTCTATCTTGAGGAAATATTTAAAAAAGTATGCATTGAGAGTCATATATTTGAACCACCTTTTACCAGTGTTAGGTATCTCAGTGGTTGCTACAATGATGGTCTCAGATAACTCCAGCTCCAAGGTTCCTACCTTAGTATTAGTGCCATCAAAGTTTAAATCAAATTCCCTACCTACCTCAGGCTGTTCCCTCTACATATTTTGACAAAAAGTTAGGAAACCAACCATTTTGAAGACCTCCTTGATCATAGGTTCGACATTTTTATCGCTCAGTTTGTAGTTTAGGTCATAGGCTATATGATAAGGGTCAAACTGGCATAACAGGGACCTACCCATAGGCTATAGGATAAGGTACAAACTGAGCGATAAGAGACATCAAATAGGTTCTTATCAGAAGGCTCAGTTCTGACTACACTCCCACCCTTATGAGATATATTCTTTTGATGTGTATCCATTGATATAAGAAGGAGATCAAACACCGTAATGTTATGAGAGGTATAGGAAACTACACACGAACAAAAGTATTTAGGATTTTTTTAAAAGTGGTCATTATTTGGGATTTCATGGCTTTCCTCCAATTAACTTCTAAACTAGTAAGAGAAAAATTTGATGGCTTAGAAAACGAGAAAAATATTTTCATAGAAATGATATGCAGAGAGGCTGCACTGTCAAGTTTTAGGCTAACATAGGGCCACCACACATGGTCATCATCATTATAAAGGAAAAGGCTTCTAAAATCTTCACTGCAAATAGACTTTTGAGATGAAATATAGAATGCCATAATGAAGGAAAGGAGATAATGTTGGAGCTGTGAGCATAGAAGATGACACTAGGTTGACACATAAATTGCAGTGCTAGAACAGGGGATCTGTAGCACAATTTTGTAGCATTTTTTGTAGCGTAGCATAGACAACAAGAGCCAAGAGAATAATGGGAACAATAGCTCTTATAGAAAATCGATTCAATTTTGGTTGAGGAAACTGACAGTATGCATATGGATAAGAAATATGTGATATCATAGGTAAAGGGGATGGTAGGTGGAATAAACCACAGTTTGCAGTGCCAAGTGCGACAGAAAGATAAAACAAAACCTTAATTGATCTTCAACAGATCTCAGATGGCTCAAGAAGTACCTGGACACTGTAGTCTGATTATTTATGATCTTCTTAAAGAATGAAGTTTCTTGCAACCATCCCAGTCTCCATTTCACCTCAGTCATCTGGTCTGTAGCATAATCCACAACGTTGTCTCGACTAGTAGTTTCTACAGCGTCGAGCTAGGAGTAGCATTTCAAACTTTCATAAACAGTTAGAATTCATTAATGACCAAATCACTATTATTCCTTTTTAAAACAAGGATGATGAAAACAATGAAAATGCATGGAATCAGCTTCATAATCGCAAATGGTGGTAAAGAGGGAGAGTGTACAAAATATGTGTTACAAAAACAACTAGTGAGTTGGAAACGTACTTGAAAATATTTGATTTGACTCCCTAATAGGTAAAGGGATAGAGTGGAGAGGTTCAATAGTATCGATGGAGGTAGTGACCTATTAGGATTGTGGTGTCATGGGGCTGATGGTGAAAGTTGTCAAATCATGTGATGAGTCAAGGGTGTAAACCATAAAATGAACCAAGGGTATAAACCATAGGTGTGGGTCAAATATGTGAGACAAGTTCCAACCTTTCATTTATTTAAGTTATCCTAAGAAAACCATAAGGAGAAGATAAAAGAAAACAAATCTAAAAATACTAAAGGATGAAAAATTAAAACTTAAGGGGACAAATTGACCCATGAAAACTTCATTTGATAAAATTGGCTCCACAGGGGATGGAATGCTCCCTGTGAGCTTCCAGGAACAAGAAACTTCAGTGTCTTATCCTAGGGATATGGGTTCATCTATTCAAACAAAATTGAAAAATAAAAAGTGATATTTACAATGAATGGAAGGGCACTCATGGCTTAAGAAAAATACTTCTTCAGAAAGTGCCCATTGACAGGGCCACCAAAAGCTTCAGAATCCTCCAATTTTTGCAATTTATAAGTATTATTTGAAAACACCTCAGAAATATTGAAAGGACCAATCCACAAAGCTTCAAATTTACCATGTTTTCCTTTGTCCTGATTGGGTGCATCCCACTTGAGCACTAGGTCTCCCAGCTAGAAATATTCCTTTCTTACCTTCTTGTCAAAGGCTTGGTTGATCTTTTGTTGATGGTCTTGTGCTTTGTCAAGGAGCTTCTCCTTAGTATGTTGTACTTCTAATAGTTGTTGTATCCTCCTGACCATATCATCAGGTTCTCCTTGGTAGTCCTGGAGGAAATTTTCCACATGTAAGGAAATATGAGTAGGAAAGATAGCTTCAATCCCATATACAAGCTGAAAAGGGGAAATACCAAGTGATCTCTTTGTTGTAACTCTATTAGCCCATAAGGAAAATTTCAGCTTTGAGTCCCATGATTTCTTGTTGTCTTCTAACAATTTCTTGATGATATTTATGAGACTCTTGTTAGAAGACTCTGCCAAACCATTTCCTTGGGGGTAATAAGGATCAGAATGGACTAATGTAATCCCATACTGTTCAAAACACTTGATCAATGGTTCAGATTTAAAAGAGACATAATTTTCGGTAACAATCTTGCTTGGACAACCAAATCTTGACATGATATCCTCAAGAAAAGTAATGATTACCTTGTGGGAGGCACTCCTTGTAGGAATGGATTCTATCCACTTGGTGAAATAATCAGTGGAAATAAAAATACACCTATTTTGACCACTTGAAGTTTGATGAATTTCCCTAATGAAGTCAAGACCCCATTGTTGAAAAGGTGTAGAAACCACCATAGGATTTAAAGGAAAAGATTTGAGTTGCTTCTTTCCATAAAAAAATTGGCATTTGACATAAGCTCTAATATTTTCACAAGCATCAGTAAAAAGGCTAGGCCAAAAATACCCATCTCTGAGGATCTTATATGTTGTGGTTATCCAAAAGTGATGGCCCCCACACAAGCTGTCATGAAAATCAGTCATGGATTTTTGGGCCTTCTGTGGATCTAAACACCTCAAAAGAACGCCTAGAGGATCTTTCCAATACAATATGTGATCAATGAGACAATATCTTATTGATTTAAGCTTCAAATCTCTTACCTTGTTCCTTTCCAAACCATCGGGAGGATGCAACTTTTGCAGAAAATATATGATGTGTTTATACCAAGTGAATTATGCCAAGTTGGGGATGATATGATATCTTTTGTCAACAAAATCAACTTAATTTTTTTTTGATTTTATGTTCATGAAGTTAACCCCTAGTTCTTTGCAATTCGATTCAGCCAACAACCTAGCTAAACCTCGAAATTTCACTAGTTTAGTGGGATTCATTTCAAGGTCAAATTCAAAAAAAAATTCAATTCATTTTCTCCTCTTCCCATCTATGTCAAGATGGATAAGTATCTCTTTCACAAAGGCTGAGGGAACATAGAAAACAATATTGGAATGAATAATGTATACTCTAAAATCTTTGAGGGATTTAACCAAGCATAAGCCTTATTTTCCATGATATCATACCTCATCTCTGCATCCCTCAATCCTCTACTAAAAATGAAGATAGGCTGCTCTAACCCCTCTGTATTTTTCTGAAGCAAGACAACAACCAATGTGTCAAATGAGTAAAAGGAAAATATCATAAATTCCTTGGAATAATCAGGGCTAATGAGCAAAGGTGCTTCAGTCAAGGCATTTTTTATTTGGTCAAAAATCTCAGGCCTTAACAGTCCATTTCACCTCATTTCCTTTCCTAAGGATAGATGTAATGTACTTTACCAATTCAACAAAGTTAGAGATGAATATTCTTAGAAAATTGATTTTACCCAAGAAAGACTGAACTTCTTTCTTAGATCTAGGAAGAGATAAATTTTGGATATCCTCTACCATGCTCGGATCAATTGTTACCCCTTCTGCTGATACTGTTGATTAAGGTTGGTTGTCATTGATGTAAACCCTTGAAAAAATCCCCATAGAGAAAAGGTTTGGGTAATGTACCCAAGATTGTTTGATGTAAATATGACTCATTATTGTTTTTTCATGGTTGATAATAAGTAAATATGGATGAACTCCAAAGTGGTCCCCTTATGGTGAAAGCCCTCATGAGAAGACGCTTTGCGAAGTAAGAGAACCCATGCTTAATTGTGGAATAATGAGATGAAGGATAGTAAATTTCTCAGGGAAACTATCCTATATGGATAGTTCTTTTCATGACATTTCTGGTGGTATGTAGAACGCCACATAACTCCTCACGGTTAAAGAGTTATGACCATGTGAAGTTGGAGAACCCAGGTTTGGGTAATGGACCCAAGTTTGTTTGATGGATAAAGGTATGATTTTTGCTATATTTGAAGGTAATATTATTCTATATGGATAGTACATGTCATTCCATTTCTATTGGTATGTGTAATGTCACATAACTCCTCACGGTTTGAGAGTTATGGCCTTAAGAAGTTGGACGACCCTCATATGTCATCTAGAAACCCCAAAAGGTCAAAGTAGTCAAAGTGGTTTAAGAGATTTTAAAAGGTAAATAATAAAGTGAAGTGATGAGTGTATTATAATTCAAAGTGAATACAAAATAAATTATTTCAATAATAAATTTAATGGAGAAATTAGAAGTGGGTTAACCCTAAAATATGGAAAGTGGGCCAAGTGACCTAGAAGATGTTTTTAAGGAAGCTACTTGGAGAGTATAAATAAGAGGCAAGGCTCTCTCATTTTAATTAAACTTGAGCATATTGAATACATATAGGTTTCTGAGGTAACCAAGGATATCTAATCTGAATTTCTGAGGGAAGGTGAAGAAAAGAAGGCCGAAATGCAAGGAAGGATAAATTATTTTGATGGTGCTTTCTAAGGTATGTTATTTGCAGGTCATCTCAACATTTTCACGATAATTTATTTTCTATAATTATTCAGACCCTGACATTTATATGTCATTGAGAAAATAAACAAAGTATTTTTGGTAAAAAATTCAGCTTGTGGGTCTTTGTATTTTTGGAGTTACACTCTGTGGAAAATAGGGTTTGTGGCTAGTCCTGAAACTAGTCAAAAACAAGTGTTTCGGGTAAAAACATCATAACTTCTTCATATAAGATCCAAATTCAGTGAGAGAAAATGTTTTGGTTAGGGGATAGTATGTAGTATGTTGTGTAACAATTTCAAATCAATTCAACAAATATTTCGTGCAAGGCACGTTCTACAAGGTCGCTCTCTAGAATAAGCCAGAATTCAGCAAGGTATGCCATTTTTGCTATAACTCCTTTTCTGAGAGGTTCCAAGTAGTGACACCTAGAGGAATTGAATAAAACACACTGAAGAACAGTTTGTATCAATTTCATATCTTTATACATTACAGTTTCAAAGTTATGATTACTTCAAGTTAGGGTTGTTGACTAATCCAAAACTAGGCATGTGAGACTAAAGAAAACTTTGATGAAAATGCTAGTCTGTTGTTGTTAAAGTTAATGAAGGTTTGCAGAAATGTGAGCATATACACTAGGTCTATTACAGAGCTACGGATCAGATTTGGATGATGAAATTGATGAGGGATTTTGGTTGAGGTACATGTTGAGTACATGGTTGAGACAAGTAGTTGATGAGTTGGCACATACATGAGGTGTATAGTTGATGATGTTCTTACATATTGATGAGTCATAGTTGATGAGTAGTTTAAACATGATTGGTACATGCTTGGTACATGGTTGGATGCACTTGTTTATGGTACAGGTTGATTACAGGTTGTTTGGTATACGTTGGTGCATGGTTGATGCACTTTTTTATGGTACAGGTTGATTACGGGTTGAGGTACATGTTGATGCATGCTTCAGATTTATTGGTACAGGTTTATAGCGGCATATTTCACAGTGATAGTGTGACAACGGTTCCATCATTCTACTTCTACTTCAGGGTGGCAGGACAGCGTAAGGATAGGTGGTTGTAGCCACCTTCTGGTTTTTGCCGGAGAACATAGGGGGTTGTAGCCTCCTTTTGGTTGTAGCCAGAGAATTAGGGAGTTGGATCTTCCCTCAGGTTGTAGCCTGAGAAACTAGGGGGTTGGAGCCTCCTTCCAGTTGCAACTGGAAAACAAAGGAAGTTGGTGCTTCCAATGAATGTAATTCTTCAAGACAAATAAGAAAATTCATTTCATGGTTTTCTCCCGATTTGGGTTTCCACGCAAAATACTAGTGTATTGTGTATGTATGTGATTTCTTATTTATTACTACTCATTATTGGATAATAATTCTACATTTTTATAACATTTGAAGAAAAAGGATTATAATTATGCTATTACTGATTCACCCCCCCTCTCAGTAATCCAACAAATAGAATGTATCCCAATAACTTACCTTCCTTCATAGAAAACAAAGACTTCTTAGGATTGAGAAAGAGACCAAACTTTCTGCACTTCAAGAATACCCTTTTCAAATGGGTAATGTTCTTTATCCGATTTTGAGAACACTGTAATGCCATCTAGATATATGACCAATTTTTTTTCCTTCTCCCCAATAAAGGAAATATCCATTGCTCATTGAAAGGTTTCTCCTGCAATCATTAATCCAAAGGGAATGTTAGCATACATGAATGTTCCCCAAGGATTAGTGAAGGTTGCCTTCTCTCTATATTCAATTAAGACATAGATCTAATTGTAGCCTAAGAAGACATCAATCATAGACATCCTAGATGAGCCAAATCACCCTCTGCAAAATGTGCTCCATCTTTGGAAAGGGGTAATTATATTTCTTGGAGCTTCTATTCAAATTCTTGAAATCAACACATAGTCTAATTTCCCCATTCTTCTTCCTTACAGGGACCAAGTTAGTTACCCACTCAAACTACCTCAAAGGAATGTTGATCTTGGAATCTAACAACTTCTTCACTTCTTTCTCCATAATAGGAAACAACATGGAATTTATCTGTCTGAGTTTCTGCCTAGAATGTTTGGTCTCCTCTTTCAAAGGGATCTTATGTTCAATGATGTTTGTGTCATATGTTTGTAAATCTTCATATTTCCAGGAAACCACATCAAAAAACTCCTTTAAAATCTTAACATACTCATCCCTTTGTTCCTTTGACAAGCTGCTAGACAATTTCACATACTTTGGATCCTCCTCTGTACCTAAATTGCATTCAGTCACACCAACATTTTCAGTCGAACCTTTAACGTTCACAACAACTTCATTTCTATTAAACAATCTCTCCAAGGGGAATAGTCCATTTGGAATATGGTTACTAGGAAATTGAACAATATGATGGTCAACAATTTTATTCAGAAAAATATCATCATGAGGGATTTTGTCATAATCATGATCTTGATCAATATGTAGGGCACAAAACTCCTCCACAGTTTCAAGAAATATTTTGATCTCAAGATCACCCTCAAAGACCTTACAATGTTTGACATTGTCAGGTATAGAGGGTCTATACTTCACTTCCACATCATATTTGATCTTAGGGGGAAAAGGAACTCTGAAATTACTTGCAGAAACAACCAAGGAATATTCCATAGTATTTTCCTCTCTTGGAACAAAAGAGATATTAAAATCTAATAAGAAATTATCAACAAGATCCCAAACTTTATTTTTGTGACTCCTTAACCTGGGGTGTTTATCTTGATACATATTTTTGACTTTATGTACAATTAATTCAGCATCTCCAAACACTGCTAAATCGTCAATCTTCATGTATTTAGCATCCCTCACACCCAAAACAAGAGCCTTATATTCTGCCACATTGTTTGTAGTTTCAAATTCAAGCTTGTAAGGAAAAGATATGATCTCTTGGGTAGGGGAAATAAAGACTACCCCAGCACCAACACCTTCCTTAGAAGAGGCTCCATCAAAAAACATCTTCTAAACATCTTCCAAATAGAGGTGTTATGAGGAGGAATTTCACAATAGTTAATGGGTTGTTTTCTGATTTCAATAGGTGATTGAGGAGCATCAATGAGATGTAAAATACGGGATTCTAAATCAGTATCAATTGCAAAAATAGGATGTTTGGTAGGATTGGATTCATCACTAATGATGTAATATATTTTTTCTTCCCTATAAATCCTTCTATGTTCTCCCCCAAATACAAGAACATTGGAATATGAAAGGTCCATCTACAAAGATTCCCCTAGTCTTTTGATCCAAGATTTGACAAGAGAATCCCAAACCTAGGCGGACATCAACCACCACAATATCCATGACCACACTTTTCATGGAAAATTGGAACAAGGTAACAACAAGGTATTTGATTACCCCAAGACACTTTACTTTCCTATAATCAAATGAGTATAAGTCATGGTAAGTTTTTGTAATTTCCATCCCAAGTTCATCCATAACAGTTTTATGCATGAGGTTATGAGATGCACCTGAATCCATCAAACAATTGTGCGGCGATTTATCATGAATGTTTAATGATGTGTAGAAAGGAGGGGAAGAGTCATCCCTATCCTTTACCAAAGGTCCCAATATCACTGTTGGTTTTTCATCTTGAAGGTTGATTGAGTCTATGGAATTAGAAGAATTTTTGAGCTGCAACATCTTGGAAAGATATTTTTTAAACTCATCGTTCTTAATCATCTCTAAAAAAGGTACAGGAATTTTGATCTTTTGAATCTCACTTTCAAAAATAAAAGAGGAGGGATATTTCAAAATATCCTTAATTTTCGAGGATAGGGCTCTTAACCACTGCTTGAGAGTTTTGTGCCTCTTTTTCTTTGTTGCTAGATGCCACAACCTTAGCATAATTTTCTATTTTAGTGGGATTATCAGAAGTGTTAGGTTTTCCCTCTTTCTTTTTTGACCTTAGGTTGTATTTATTTGGATTTTCATTGGTTTTTTCCCCTTTACTCAATTCATTCAATTGGCTATCCATGAGAGACTCCTCATATGCAGATTGATTTAAATGAGGGGATGAAGAGATGTCACCAAGACAATGGATTTCTGGATCAGTTTACTCATCCTCTCCTTCTTCATCAACAACAAGGTTATTTTGGTGATGGACTTGGACTTTTTGATCATCCCTATCCCTATTTCTTTGATCTATTTGGAGGACCTAAGGGGAATTATTTCATCTTCTAAAATTTCCTCTATTATCAACATTCTTTATGTTCCTATAGTTCTGATTTCCTTCAAGTTTCAACTTTTCCATTTCAACAGAAAGTGATTTTACCAATTTTGTTAGTTCATCAACTTGAGGGTGGACATCATGAGAATTAGAGGTTGAAGCTTCAGCCCTACCTTTTCTTCTGTCTCTATCAGATTTCCCCCTAAGCTTGTCAGTTGTCAGTATGTTAGATTCTATTTCCAAGGCTACATCTTTCATATGAGCTAGAGAGGTATATATTCTTTCTCTCAACACGAGGCAAAAATAAGGGTCAAATGCACTAGCATAGGTGATCTTGGAAGAAGTTTATGTATTCTTTGTTTTAGTGGAAATTTTGTTGTACATTTTATTAAATCTCTTTGAGAAGTATGAAACATATTCCCCCTCTTTCCTCTTACGAGACCCAAATTATGTAATGTAATAAAGGAAATCTCTTTTATCCCCCCAATGCCTCAAAAATGCATCATCCAAAGCTCCAATTCCATCAATAGATCCAGGATTCAAACCCCTACACCATTTTATAGCCTCACCATTAAGGCACTGTACAAATACCCTCATCCATACATCTTCATTCTCAATGTTAATATTGTCTGCATAACTATAAAATGATGCAAGGTGTTCTTCTGCATTTATGTCTTCCTCCCCTATGAACTTGGGAATTTAATAAAGGTAGTCTCCAACTGGGAGAGAATTCATAGGCTAAGGTAACACAAGAGGGGCATATCTAGCAACCACTATGGAATTCATCCTATTTCTAGGAAGGTTATCACCTGCCATTGGATTGTGAACTCTAGGAGAACAAGGGGGGGATTGAGTCTTGACAGGTACAACTGCAGCTTTGATTTTAGGAGAAATATGGAGGTTGGATGGAGAGATTTCATTTTTCATGGGAAGAGGTTGAGTATAGGAAGAACATGGTATAAGGTCCAAGGGAAATGAGGTTTCCTCCTCTTTAGTCACAGAAAAATTGATAAAAGGAGGAATAGGAAAACCCAAGGTAGGAAAATATTCTAAGCTTTCAAGTATAAACCATCTTACAATATCAGGAGAGGCAAGGGTTTCAAAACTTTATTCTTTCAATTTGGGACTAAAAGAAGAGTATTCAACAGGAAAAGTTTCAAAATCCAAATTTCTATAAACTTCAACATAGGGTAGAAGAGGAGAAAAACATATAGCTACTAGAGTATTAAAGGTATAATCATGAAAATGACCAGAAGTACCTGGTACAACAACTGAAAATCCTTCTTGAGAATATTTTCCTTTCTTGATAATCTTCTCTAGGTCAAATTCAGGTGTTTCTAGAGATATATGTGGAGTACACCTTGTGTGTCTTCCTTTGGGAGCCACAGTTGAAATAGTGGAGTCGCCAGGTGCAAGCTACAATCTTCAATGTACTCATTTCTAATGCACCTTCAGAATTGATATTGCTTTGTTGTTCAATCCCAGGGAAATTTTTTCAATTTGTTCCCTGACAAAAACACCAAGAATGTTATCACTAAGAGTCACCCTCAGGTTGCAAGAGGATAAGCCCAACACCCATCAAATAGGTTTGTAAAGGTAGGTTTATGATAGAATGTCAAATGGACAAAACTCAGCATAACAATGTTCCAACACAGAAATCTACACTAGTATGCATAAACAAATGAGGTTTTGGTTAGTTCCAGTCAGTGTTTTAAGGATAAATTTAAGTAAATGGAAGCCTTGGTGAGGAAGATGAATAGGTCTACTATAATAATCAAGCCTTCTAGAAGATAGGTGAAGAAAAACTCAGTCACAAGAACCTCTTGAACTAAATTCTAAAACACTGAAAACATTTGCAGCAACATCATAATCAAGCATCCATTATAACACAACCATAACATCCCATAAGGATAGTCCAATAATGAGCATTCAAATTAAGAAGAAGCAAGATAATAAAAATAGGTTGACTTCTACTAATCAAAATATCTCAAATCTCATACATAGACCAGAGTATGGCTCTGTTTAGTAAAAATATTACAATAGGGAGCTTTGCTCAAACATTCAAACCTAAAAATAACATTCTCTTGATGTATTTATAGTCTAAACACTAAACAACAACTTGAGATGTGAGCTAGCCTTTCTAACCTAGGATTCTCCACAAAAAAATTCTAATCTAACATATGTACAAGTGGAACTAACAGACTGCTAGAAACATGGAGCATGTTGGAAACAACTCTAACAAGATAATTATGACATGATTTGTTGTTTCTTGGGCGCATATACACCAGTTCAATGTGTCCTCCAAGATTTTGTTTTGAGCTCCATATGCCACCTGGTGATCATTGGTTCCCTCCAAATCATCAAAGCTAAGAAGAGGCATCGAATTCAAAACAACTGACTGTAACAACCAATTCGTAACAACTTTTCGTAGCACAACTGGTAGCAGATTCCGTAGAGCTCGCCTATGTAAAATTGTTCTGAAGTAGATTCCGTAGCGCATTTGGTAGAATATTTCATAGCGCCCAATTATAAAATTATTCTGCAACAACTTTTTGTAGCGAAATTCTACTTTATGTTTGGCTAGGTGATTTTGCAGCGCTTTCCACAGTGAATCTGCAATCATGTCTATGTGGATGATTAAAAGGCTCTTTGTTTTTCTGTGTCATGCAATGAACCTCAAAAAACCCAAAAAGTATTAGCAGAAGGATTATAAGCTTGTAGATTCCTCCAATAGGTAAAATTTATAACACTTCCCTCAAAACTTCAAGATGCAAAAGTTGATCATCATCAAAAATGGGGTTTTCATCCTCTCCACTTCATATTCTTAATCTTTCACTTCTCCTTGTCGCATGAACACTTCTCTCTATTGCAGGGGCACTTCTCTCTATTACAGCTTGGGCTAGTACATTTATATTTTTCTGGGCTAGATCATTCATGAAGGGTTGCAAATCCTCTTTAAGTTTTTTTTTCTGGGACTGTAAGCTTCTATTTTTCCTGTACAAGGTATGAATTTTCCTATGGAGAGGAAATAATATTCTTGGTGTAAACCTTTTCAGATCAAGGGTCTCATTATACATGTCCATAAGTTTGCTCATCTTCCTCCTCTCAGTCAATATTTCTCCCTTCAAATGTACAATTTCCTTTCTAGCATCCCTGAGTTGTCTGATCAATATCTTGAAGTTGGGATTATCAGGGGGAGTGGTGATGTTTATGACTTCAACATGCTTCTCAATAGTTTCACCCTTACCTTTGTCTTTCTTCTAAACAAGATCTTTGGTCATGACCTCAATAGGCTTCTCACCAGTGTCACCTTTACCCTTATCCTTGTTTTGGACAAAATCTTTGGTTATGAATTTTGTTTCAACATCTTCCTTATGGGATGATGATCTGGTGAAAGGCCTCCTAACTCTTGTCTCAGTTGTTGTAGTAGGTGAAGGAAAATGTAATTTTCTCCCTTTTTTTGGTTGTAGTTTTGGCTGAGGGAACTTCCTCTAGTTCAGGTGTAGGCTGAGGTGAATGTTTCCTTTGTGGGGAGTGATGGGCTTCCCTTTATTTTTCTTCAACTTCCTTAGGAAGTTCTTTGTCTTGGGAAATTTTTTCTCCCTTTCTCTTTTTGCTTGTTTCTACTTGGGAAACACTACTAGCTAGAAAAGGGATATGCACCATGGATTGAAAGGTAGAGGCTACATCTAGTTGCAGATTAGCAGAGACTATGAATTTTTCCCAAGTGAGGTTTATTTTCTTCAATTATTCCATTACAAGAATCCTGATCAACCCTAAGTGGAAAACACTGGTGTCCATATCCTTGGACTTGGCTTGGACCCTATTAGCCATTTTTCCCATACTTCTAAAAAAATAGAAAGGGATGTTCAACAAATCCTTCCCTGTGAAGTGTAGAAAAATCCTAATGTGATATTGGTATATCATGTTAAATCTTCCCTCACATGTAAAATACCTCTAGATGACTTTCAACATTTTGTCAAAAACCTAAACCAAGTGGCTCCTAGGCACTCCCTCAGACATATTATCTTTCTAATGTTATGGCTTGAGGAAATATTTAGAAAAGGCTGCATTGAGAGTCATATATTTGAACCACCTTTCACTAGTGTTGAGTGTCTCAATGGTTGTTGCAATGGTGGCCTCAGATACCTCCAGCTCAAGGGTTCCTACCTTGGTCTTAGTGCCATAAAAATTTAAAGCAAATTCTCTGGCTACCTTAGGGTGTCCCCTCTGCATATTTTGATAGAAGGACAAAGGTCTTTAGTCTTTTTTTAAAAGTGGTCCTTATTTGGGTTTTCATGGATTTCCTCCAATTGAATTCTGAACTAGTAAGAGAACAATTTGATGGCTTAGAAAAGGAGAAAAATATTTTTAGATAAATGATATGCAAGGAGGCTGCATTGTCAATTTTTAGGCTAACATAGGGCCACCATACAAGGTCATCATCATTCTATAGGAAAAGGCTCCTAAACTCTTCACTACAAATAGACTTTTGAAATAAAATATAGAATGACACCGTGAAGGAAAAGAGCTAATGTTGGAGCTGTGAGCATAGAAGCTGACACTGGGTTGACACAGAAATTGCAGCGCTAGAACAGGGGATGTGTAGCACAGTTTTGTAGCGGTTTATGTAGCATAGCATAGACAACAAGAGCCAAGAGAATAATGGGCACAATAGATCTGATAGAAAATCGATTTAAATTCAGTGGAGGAAACTGACAGTATGCATATGTCTAATAAATCTGTGACAAAAAAGATAAAGGGGATGGTAAGTGGAAGAAACCATAGTTTGCAGTGCCAGGTGCTATGAAAGGATAAAACAAAACCTTAATTGATATTCAACAAAGCTCGGATAGCTCAAGAATTACCTGGACACTGTAGTTTGATTATTGATGATCTTATGAAAGCATGAAATTGGTTGCAACCATCCCAGTCTCCAATTCACCTCGGTCATCTGGTCCGTAGCATAATCTGGAGTATTGTCTGGACTAGTAGTTTCTGCAGCGCCGAGCTAGGAGCATGATTTCAAGCTTTGATAAACAGTTAGAATTCATTAATGACCAAATCACGATTATTCCTTTTGAAAACAAGGATGTTGAAAAAAATGAAAAGGAATGACATCAACTTCATAACCACAAATGATGGTAAAGAGGGAGAGTGCACAAAAGATGCACTACGAAAACAACTAGTGAGTTGGAAGCGTACTTGAAAAGATTTGATTTGACTCCCTAATGGGTAAAGGGATAGAGTGGAGAGGTTCAATAGTATGGATGGAGGTAGTGACCTGCCAGGCTTGTGGTGTCATGGGGTTGATGGTGAAATCTTTCAAATCATGTGATGAGTCAAGGGTGTAAACCATAAAATGAACCAAGGGTATAAACCATAGGTGTGGGTCAAATATGTGAGCCAAGTTCCAACCTTTCATTTATTTAAGTTATCCGAAGAAAACAATAAGCATAAGACAAAAAAGGAAAAAAACCTAAAAAGACTAAAGGATGAAAAATTAAAACTTAAGGGGAAAAACTGGCCCATGACAACTTCATGTGATAAAACATCCCATACCTTATTTGAGTCTCTGACATTTTTTAATATGTTCTTAAAAACTTTGAGACAAGTTTTGAACTTAAACCTAGTTCAACCTTTAGTAGAGGTATGCCAAAGTATTAATGTGTTCAAGAAGAATATTTCTTTACAAATGATTATTGGGATGTTAGTGTTGGATTACTTAGAGGGGGGCTGAATCGATAATAGTGTAATTATAATCATTTTTCTTCAAATGTTATATCAATGTAGAATTATTATCCAATAATGAGCAGTAAGAAATAAACAATCACAGACATACACAATACCAATGTTTTACATGGAAACCCAAATCGGGAGAAAACCACAAAATGTTTTTTCTTATATGTCTTGAAGAATTACATTCATTGGAAGTACCGACTTCCTTTGTTTTCCATCTGCAACTGGAAGGAGGCTCCAACTCCCTAGTTTCTCAGACTACAACCTAAGGGAAGCTCCAACTCCCCAATTCTCTGGCTACAACCAGAAGGAGGCTACAACCCCCAATGTTCTTTGGCTACAACCAGAAGGTGGCTACAACCACCTGTCCTTTCCCCATCCTTCCACCCTGAAGTAGAAGTAGAATGATGGAACCACTATCACACTATCACTGTGAGATATACCACTTTAAACCTGTACCAATAAATCTAAACCATGCATCAACTTGTACCTCAACCTGTACCATAAACAAGTGCATCAACCATGCACCAACCTGTAATCAACCTATACCATAAACAAGTGCATCCAACCATGTACCAATCATGTGTCAACTACTCATCAATATGTACCAACATCATCAACTGTACACCTCATGTATGTGTGCCAGCTCATCAACTACTTGTCTCAACCATGTACTCAACATGTACCACAACCAAAATCCCTTTTCAATTTCATCATTCAAATCTGATTTGTAGCTCTGTAATAGAATTGGTGTATATGATCACATTCCTGTAAACCTTCCTTAACTTTAAAAAAAAAGAGACTAGCATTTTCATCAAACTTTTCTTTAGTCTCACATGCCTAGTTTTGGATTAGTCAACAACCCTAACTTGAAGTAATCATAACTTTGAACTTGTAATGTATAAATATATGAAACTGATAAACAATGTTCTTTAGTGTTTTTTGTGCAATTCCTCCAAGTTTCACTACTTGGAACCTCTCAGAAAAGGAGTTATAGCAAAAATGGCATACCTAGTTGAATTCTGGCTTATTCTAGAGAGAGACCTTGTAAAGCGTGCCCCGCAAAAAATGTTTGATGAATTGATCTGAAAATATGAAAAATAATAATACAGACTGTACCCTAACCAACACATTTTTTCTCACTAAATTTGGATCTGGTATGAATAAGTTATGACGCTTTTACCCGAAACACCTAATTTTGACTAGTTTCAGGACTGGCCACAAACCCTATTTTCCACGGAGTGTAACTCCCAAAATACAACGACCCAAAATATAAATTTTTTACCACTGATACTTGGATATTTTTTCTCACTTGCATAGAAATTTTAGGTTCTGAATCATTATAGAAAAAAAATTATAGCGAAAATGGTGAGATGACCTATAAATAACATACCTTAGAAAGCACCATCAAAAGAATTTATCCTTCCTTGCATTTCGGCCTTCTTTTCTTCACCTTCACTCAGAATTCAGGTTT
>ML779010.1:227011-243456 GCA_009831015.1 Picea engelmannii | reverse complement strand
AAATTTATTATTGAAATAATTTATTTTGTATTCACTTTGAATTATAATACACTCATCACTTCACTTTATTATTTACCTTTTAAAATCTCTTAAACCACTTTGACTACTTTGACCTTTTGGGGATTCTAGATGACATATGAGGGCCCTCCAACTTCGTAAGCCCATAACTCTCAAACCATGAGGAGTTATGTGATGTTCTACATACCACCAGAAATGGCATGACATGTACTATCCATATAGAATAGTATTATCTGAAAATATATCGTAACTCAAACCATTACCCATCAAACAAATTTGGGTGCATTACCCAAACCTAGGGTCTCCAACTTCTCATGGCCATAACTCCCTAACCGTGAGGAATTATGTGACATTCCACATACCACTAGAAATGACATGAAAAGAACTATCCATCTAGGATATTTTCCCTGACAAATTCACTTTCCTTCATCTCATTATTCCACAATTAAGCATGGGTTCTCTTACTCCACAAAGCGTCTTCCAGTGAGGGCTTTCACCATAAGGGGGCCACTTTGGAGTTCATCCATATTTACTTCTTATCAACCATGACAAAACAATAATGAGTCATATTTACATCAAGCAATATTGGGTCCATTACCCAAACATATGTGCTATGAAGCTTTCTTCAAGGGTTGACATCAATGAAAACCAACCTTTATTTTTTTTTGTTGATCTTCATGTTACTTTTTCATTTTTTTTAATTCATTAAAAAATGAGAAAAATATAGAACATATAGAAAGTAGAACACAAATTGAATTTTTTTTGAGTTTAACTTGTAGTTTGTTGTTCTTTCATTACTCAAATTTGTTTTTTTAATGCATATTTTAAGGTAGAAAAAATAAAAAATAAAGTGTAAAATTATAAAATCTCTAAAATTAATTTGGAATACAACAAAAATGCTTAAGGATGAACTATTTTAATTTGAATAGTGAAACCTCCTTATTACTTTAATATTATGTCATACTTTTTGTAAAGAAAGAAAAAATGGATAAGAGGACATACAATGTCTATAAATAAATAATTGGAAGTCCTCCCATCTTCTCTTTGGCTTAACCTTAGAAGTGTGTTGAGATGTTGATTGTGTAATTACCATTTTCATAATTAATATAAATATGAATTATATGACATATACATACAAGAGAAGACCAAGATTCACACTATTTTCTCTCAATATGACATATACATATGAATATGTCTCACTATGTTTTCTCAATAAACTACCCCATTTTAAGGGATGTCACATAAGAAGATTTGTTTTGGGGACAAAACTCACTATTTTCTCTCAATAAACTACCCCATTTTAAGGGATGTCACATAAGAAGATTGGTTTTGGGATAGAATTGCAAGACAACTACCATAATGACCCAAAACTTCCACTTTAACCACCAAAACATTTATTAGCATATTATAATTGTTTTTTAAAATCTTTGTTGTGTATAA
Organism: Picea engelmannii; assembly: GCA_009831015.1. NCBI lineage: Eukaryota > Viridiplantae > Streptophyta > Pinopsida > Pinales > Pinaceae > Picea > Picea engelmannii. The sequence continues at coordinate 241,998 of ML779010.1, read as the reverse complement.
CTACAAAACTTCCACTTTAACCACCAAAACATTTATTAGCATACTATGATTGTCTTTTAAAATGTGTGTTGTGTATAACTATAAAATCATGCTAGAAAGTTGAAGAGTTGATGGTAGTTTTTTAAACTAAAAGAGTCATAGAGATCGTTATTAGTGACCCTAGATGATTCCAACATGTCATCATTAATCTTGTTTTGTTATGATATGGATAAAGGATACATGTTTTTTTTCATCTCCCAAAGGATAACAATTTTATGACACACAACCTCCCTCTTTAAAAAAATATCTCTCTCATTACAAAAAAATTAAGCTACGAACTCATCCAAAGGCTTGAAAACACTTATATTAGAGGGGACCCATTCCATTCTCTAAGGACAAAAAAAACCTTGCATAGGTTTGGAATAAATTTGGATAACATTATTAGCTTAAAAGTGGCTCTATTTATGTTGAATGAATTTTGAGGACAAATTTTGTTTCCAGGTTTAAAAGTATTTTCATATGATGAGCCTAATGTTTATATCATGAGGTAAAATTTTATTTAATTAATTAATTTACATTTTTTTAATGGTCTAAAATATACATATGATCGACAAAATCGATAATTAGTTCTATAATCTAATGGAAACCATCAAAACTGAACAGTTTCCAAGGTTTTCGGCTAAAAAAAACTTCTTTTGGTCGAAAGGATGTTGAGCGAATTCCGTCAGTCAAAAAAAATGAAAAGACACGTCGTATCGTTTCATTTTGCGCCAAATTATATAAATAGGCTTTCGGTCAAAAACATTTAACACAATTCATCGATTGGACAGACATATATGAGCTCATGGATAGAGATTTCAAAGCATTTCTATTACTGATTGCAATTGTATTATTTTCTTTCTTTATTTCTTCCCTCTGTTCCATAGGCTTAATCAGAGGATCGATATTGATACATGATGGTTTTCTAGAGCACCTAAATAAAGTTCCGAAACATCTTTTTGGTTTTTGTTGAATAAGGTAATTGATGTTTGTTCAAGTTTTTATTGGAATAACAATTTATATGTTGAAAGATAAATGTTGAGTATTTTTTCAAGGTGAAGTCTTTGTTGAACATGTCTTTTATAGATAACTATAAAAGTCATGGGAAACAAAATTTTGTGCAAGAGAAAATTTGATCGCACTCAAGATGATACTCGCCAAATCGAACAAAGGAAAGAGCTTTATTGGAGAAAGAAACAAGAACATGCAAATATTGAAGAAAGAAACGATGATAATGTGAATAGAGATTTTCAACAAGAAGAAGTTCAACTAGGTATGCATGCACATATGATGATCAAGCACACGACACACATTGGGACTGTATTCAAAAAGTACAGAATTCAAAGTATAGAATTCAAATTTAAAATATTGTAAATAATATAATTGATTGTAATTACAATTTGATGTTTTTCAAAAAGTATAAATAGATTTGTCTCATAATGTCGAAGAAGACATTGAAACCAAAATTGAAGCAGAAGAAGTTGAAACCGAAATTGAAGCAGAAGACGAATCACCTATAGGTATGTACATAAATTTAGATAATACAAGATGAACACTCAAGTATATATAATTTAGTGAATTTGTGTTCGGGTTATGTTTTTTAATATAAACTTTAAATTGAAATATGCAAGAGAATCTATCAGCATTGATGATGAATTATTAGAAAATGTTAATACTGAAAAATTTGGGAAGAAAAAAGCTAAGCATTATATAAGATATGAACTAAGAATATGTATAATATGTTTTTCAAAGATGAATCAGTAACAGTACAAGATCAACTTTTACTTTGTTTGATGAAGTCAAGAAAGTTAAAAGAAGCTACATCATTATTGGGTATTCAAAATTAGAGAAAGGATACAAAGGTGAAACAAAATGCCTTTAACAATATAACTAGTGTATTAAAATATTTTGGAAAATCTCGAAAAAAAGATGTCTGTGTTGCATGTAGAGCGATACAAACAACAAGTATTTCCTCTAGCAATATAAAAGATCATTTGACATGACACATGGAAAAAACAATGGGAGCATTAAGAAAAACATTGCACAAACATAGAAAATTCCAATTGAAAATAGATGTAAATGATGAATTGGCTTGTTAGATAGTGATTTCTAGACAACCCTATAAATATAGACTTTCATAAAATATCAAAGAATTGGCCCGTAATTGTTGGTTGGAAGAATCTCATGTTTCACCACATAGAATGGATGTGTTGCGATGAAGAATAGCATGAAAACAATATGAAGAACATCCAAAACATATATTACCAATGACACAAATAGAGTTGTTCAATAAGTTCAAAGAAGAGCACAATGAAGTTAAAATTTTCATTAACACATTTGTGCAACAAAAACCATGGTTTGTTAGACCCATCATTGTTCATGACACTTGTTGTTGTCGTTATCATGCCGAATTTGAGTTGTATTACGACACTTTTTTGGATTTTGGTAAAACTTTATGGCTAGGTTCACCTCCTTCCAAATTATGTGTTTTTATATCTGAAATTCTATGTGAAAGAGAAGATGATGATTTATTTTACAAAAAAAAAATGTGTTAGTGGAAATAAATGTGATCGTTTTGGAAATATAAGCTTATTTCATTAAAAGTATCATATTGATATGAATGATCAATCATTTTATAATATAAGAGTCAATTGGAAGAGATATAAATATATCAACAACACGGCTCCACATTCTTCAAATGTTATTTCCAAAATGATTGATTTGAAGGTAGATAAAATCTTTGTGATAGATTTTTTGAAGAAGTTTGGGGAAGAAATCTATAAATACACCAAGCATTCACATACATACCAATGGCAAGATCTACAATTCAAACAATCTCGTGAAGTGTTTCCACCATGGACAATTTTGTTTGTAGTTGATTTTGCAGAAAATTACACATTCGTTGCATAAAAAGAAATACAGAGCGAATATTATCATTCTGATCAAGTCACGATATTTTTCCACATTCTATATAGACATTCTCAATGGAGTCTTGATAACATAGAAAGCACAAACGACAATCGATATGTTATTAAAGAATATCATTTTTATATAAGTGATGATCGAGCACACAACACACATTATGTACAATATTATTTTGATAAATTTTATGATTCATTGAAAGAACGCGAAATCATATTCGATTGACATTGGATATGGTCAGATGGGTGTGTGGGTCAGTTCAAATATTCACGATCATTCTATTGGTTATGCCGTCTTCATAAAAAAATTAACATTACACATTGTTGTAATTTTTTTGAGACTGGTCATGGAAAAGGAGAGCACGATGGTGCAGGGGCATGTATAAAATGAGCACTTCGAAGGTATCAGCTGAACCCTCATGCCGATCAATTTGAATTCGTTGAACAAGTTGTTGAATGGTGAAAATGGTGCTAAGCCATGAATATAATCCATCAAGGGATGTGCACAGGTGTGTCTATATATAAATGTTACATGTGTGTACACAGGATATATAAATTTGAACGTCTTCAAATTTATATTGAACAATCTTCAATCATTTTCTTGAGAGATTTCAAGTTAACAAGTTCTTTTCTTTTGGAGGTTTTTCTGGTATGTCGGAATTGAATATGTAAATAGAACAATCCGATATGACGCCAGTAAAATACCTAGGACATGAAAAATACATTCATTTAAAAAAAACGTTTTCAAAATGGGTTTGCATTTGATATAAGAAATGAGTCTTGTTTTTGTTCAGTTTGCATAGAGGACACACAATCCATAGATATTTGCGAGAACAAAAATGCAGGATATGTTAAAGCTTGGAAACATACCAAACTTAATGTAAAAGGGAAAATGCCACTTGCAAGCTCAGAGGATATGGAATCAAATGAAACAATAGTGTCATTTGATGGTGATAGAGTTTATGATCTTGTTAGAGAAGGTAATTTTTATGTTTAAATTTTTTCAAATAGCTTGTAGATGTAATTGTGTGATGATCTAACATGAATTATTTGTTGTCCAATATATCCAATTGTTTGCAGGAGATGTGTTTTCCATGGTTGCACCTGTAGACAATACTGAAAATATGAAATATTATTTGATGTGATGCATGGAACAAAAGATGAGGCTATTAGAAGATTTTGATGATAACGGTTTTATATATGAAAGATGATTCATTGTATTGAAATGATATTTTTTTCAAGAAACCCATCAAACTGATACTCGTGTTCAATTTCAAGACTACCAGTCAGATGTCACAAGTTGTCGATATAGTTATTTCGTATGTGCAACGCGCATAAAGTTAATAGAAGTTCAATAAATAAATAAATAAAAGTTAGAAAATGGAGAATGTCCAAAGTCGATCATGAACGAATAATTGAATATAGAATACCATTACGATGTTTTTGAACAAGTGGCACATGTACATTCCAGAATTTTTTATTTTTCATTGAAAGTACATTCCAGTATTTGATGACTTGTTTTGACTATCTTCAACCATATTTCCAAATAGGATATTTATAAAAAGGGTACATGTATAAAAAACTTCAGATCATTCTTAAAAAACACAAATAAAATATGGTTCAACCATATTTTGTCTGTGTTTTTCAACCATTACACCAATCAAAATTGAATTGTATACCTCTTGTGTTGTGAGCATTTTATTTTAAACTAAAAAATTGTTAAAAACCATTTCCATTTAACACTTACTTTTTTGAATAGTATTTTTTTTCCATTTGATTTTAATAATATTGCATTAATTTAAAAAAAAATTAAAACATATTTTATATTTTCTATTGTAATAATATCTTGTTTCAAATTTTAACCCATTCCCATTTTTATTTTATTTTATGAGCATTAAATATAAATTAAAGTTGAATTGAACATATCTTTTATTTTGAATAGTTTTTTTAATTATTGTTCTCAAAATTAAAGAAAAGTTAAAAACATCTTTTTCATTTTGAAAATTTATTTTATTACTTGGGTATATGAACTTTGAGGTGAATATCTCTTCTAGATTTAGCATTTTTTTAATGAAGTTTCATGATAAAATTAAAGAAGAGTTGATCATCTCTTCCATTTTAAGGTTTTATTTTACAATCATATCATTTTGAGCATTTTATTTTATCATTATCACACAAACCAAACAAGAGTTGAACATCTCTTCTATCTCGAGATTTTATTGTATAAACATTACCTATAATTAATTTGGATCTCTTCTATCTCGAAAATTTTATTTTTATTACTATTGCACCAATGAAAGAAGAGTTGAACATCTCTTCTATCCTAGAGTTGAGAGCATTAACTTCTTTAAGTGGTATTTTTTTTTTAATTAATATTCTAGCTACTAAAAACAATTTAAACATCTCTTTCATTTGTTGTAATAACACTTGACTAATAATATCATATATATATCAATCTCTTCATTATAATTATTAAGTTGATTTACATTTAAAATTTGAAATTATTTAGAATCTTCATTTTAATAATTGACTTGATTTTCATGTAAACTTATTTAGAAACTTATTAATCATTAGAATTAAATTGTAATTAATAGATCTCTTCTATAAAAAGTTAATAAAATTAATACAACCTTGCCTAAAGTCAAGTGAATTAAATTGTAATTAATAGATCTCTTCTCTAACAAAGTTAAGGAAATTAATACAATCTTGTCTAAAGTGAGGTGAAGACCCTTACAACAATGTGTCTTTATGTGAATAGTACTAAACCATAGTCTGCAAATCGTTTTCCTAATGTAATTCTATTTCATACATGTTATCTGAGTTGTACAAGGGTATGTGTTGTTCTTTGGCATGTCTAAAACACAATGCTTTAATGAATACTTCCTCCTTTGAATTCCACATTGGTTACCTTATTTGAAAATCAAATACAAGTTTTCTGAAAGGAAATTGGTAGATCATGAAAATTTCTTCTTTTTAGTGCAGTTCATAGCAGCATGAGCTTTGCATGTTTAAAGTGTTTTCTACTACCATATATTCTCAAATAAGTTTTTCATGGTTTAACATGTTGTCTAAGTTGTCATATATTCTTAAATAGATATGCAATGTTACAATCTTGTATGTTTGGCAATTCAATTTTTTATTGTCTATCTATTGAGTTTGCAATATTCTTAAATATATAAATAACACATTCTTGTATTATTGACTTTGCATTTCTTAAATAGATAAATAACAGTTCACATTCTTGTATTATTTCACTTTGATTTTTTCTTTTCATTTATTTAGCATATATCATATGTCTATCTTTCCTTTAGTTTTTTTTATTAGTTTTAACATCTCATATGCCTATCTTTCCTTTAGTTTTTTTATTAGTTAAGTGCATCTAAATGTAACCAATTTATTTAACGGATCTCATATGCATATATTTCCTTTATTTTTTTATTGTAACCAATTTATTTAACAGATCTCATATGCATATATTTTCTTTAGTTTTTTTATTAGTTTAGTGCAGATCTATGATCTCATATGCCTATCTTTTCTTTAATTTTTCCTTTAGTTTTTTTATTAGTTAAGTGCATCTACGTAACCAATTCATTTACATATTTCATATGCCTATCTTTCCTTTAGTTTTTTTTATGTTGCCACCAAAATTATTTGATATGTCAATAGAATCATATTTTTGACAATCCACATTGAACATAAAATGAAACATTTAAATTAATACATAGCACAAAAGTATTTAAGAGTTTGATCATATTTTTTATGATCCACAGAACATAAAATGAAACATTTAAATTAATACATAGCAGAAAAATATTTCAGAGTTTGATCATATTTTTGATGATCCAAAATGAGCATAAAATGAAACATTTAAATTAATACATAGTAGAAAAGTATTTAAGAGTTTGATCATATTTTTGACAATCCACGGTGAACATAAAATGAAACATTTAAATTAATACACAAAAAAAAAATATTTAAGAGTTTGATCATATTTTTGACAATCCACAGTGAACATAAAATGAAACGTTTAAATTAATACATAGCAGAAAAGTATTTAAGAGTTTGATGCTTAATTTAATACATTGTAAAAAGGAAAATCTACAAAACATTACTTCATTACTAGTTAACTTTGCCACTTTTTTTTATCAACTTTGAGAAATCAAATATGAGACAATAAATTGTTATTTTGAATTCCAAAATTATGAAATATATAGATATAGATAGATATAATCAAAGTCTGAATAGTTACACTGTAAAATACATAAGTTCCACATCCATTTTAGGATGATAACAAAAACTAAAACATTTAACTCCAAAATTCTAGACTCTAAGCCATCGCTTTAAGACACTTCATACCTGCAAGTCAAAAATTCATAAATTAAAAATTTACAATTCAAACATGCGAAATAATATAGAATTAAAAAATTGTAATTTAAAAAAAATTGACATACATACGAAAAGAGTTAAGTCTCACCCTCCAACACACTCTTTCCCATAAAATATATTGTAAACATATTTTCCACCAAATATAATTTATATATCTATAAAAATGAAAAACAATAATAATAAAACAAATAACACATATTAGCATATACACTATAACTAAATATTTAATAAAATAATAAGAAATAATAACATACCCAACCACAATTAAAAAGATTTAAGATAGTTACTCTTCAATTAAGAGTACATGATTTAAACAATTTATAAATATTATCTAAAATCTTAAAAAAATTTAAAGAAAAAAATTATGTTCTTGGTAAAAAAACTTGTGAGTTAGAGTTAGATAATAATCTGAAAATAAATATAGAATTGTGAATGAAGAAAGTTCACAAATATCCATATTAAGATATTCTTCCAATGAAATACTTATCTCCTTGTGGATAAAGTCCCAAATCCTTTAGGTAAAATTTTCCTTGTGGATAATGTCTCAAATCCTTCAAGTGAAATTCTCATCCCAGGTGATGTTATTGTGTTCTTGTTAATACAAATTGTGAATTAGAGTTAGATAATAATCTGAAAATAAATATAGAACTGTGTATGAATAAAATTCACAAATCTTCATATTAAGTCACTCTTCCAATGAAATACTTATCTTTGTGTGGATAAAGTCCAAAATCCTTCAGGTGAAATTCTCCTTGTGTTTAAGGTCCCAAATCGTTTAGAAATTCTCATCGCATGTGATGTTATTTGATCATATTTACACAATAATAAAATACTAATCTCCTCAGCAGTTAAATACTTCTGTCTTCTTCTACAGTGGTCATATAATCAAATTCCACAATGCCCTTTCAAACTAAAGGACTCATAAATCTCCATATTAAGTCATTCTTCCAAAAACACATTTTTTATCTAAAAAATATTACAAATCTCCATTTTAAAAACCATTCTTCCGAAAAATATTTATCTCCTCTTTCTACGGTCGAATAGATGTTCTCATATAATCTTTCATGTATAAAGAAAACGCAAATCTGCATATGTATATTAAGTCATTCTTCAAAAACCATTTAAACGGGATGTATTCATATTAAATATAATGAAATTCTCTTTGAAATTATTTGTGAGCTAGCTCACACATACAATATATGTGAGCTAGTTCACACATATAATATGTCTAAGCTTATTTGTAAATCTAATTGAATGTTGATTTTTGTGATTAGTAACCAATTTAGTTAAGAGTTTGGCAATGACATTATCCTAGAAAGAAGGAATTCACTTCGTTGTATATAGAAAACAAAAATGTCCATACTACGCCATTCTTAGACAAGAAAGCAGAGAATGCAATCGAAGAAAATTTAGAAATTTTCTCTTTTCTGATGTGGGATAGAGTCTGTTCTCAAATATTCAAATCTTCAAGTTCAAAATTAGGTCTTCATCATGATCTAACCTTAAATAAATTTAAATGTACACAATTTAAGACAATGATAAACTTATCTAGGGGTTCTATATATTTCAAAATAATTAATCAAAGCATTGAATAGGAAAGGCTAAACTAAAAATTTGAGAAAACAAAAATTTGATAAAAGTAAAAAACATGCATTTATGAATCATCCTAAATGAACACATCATTCCCAAATCTGGGTGCTTCCTCCTCAATCCCAGTCTCCCTCCCAAGCATACTCTCAGGTACTCTCTTCTCCACATTAGCCTATATAACACATTTCAAATTTGAAATTTTGAAAAATTAAATTTAAATGATTAGAACACATTAAATTTAAATAATTTTAAGACGTTAAATGATACCTATGAACTCGCACCCTCTTCAAACTCTCTCAATGATAATTGAGACAAGCTTGCCCAAGTAGTAGGAGATGGAATATGGATATGTGAACAACACAACTAAGAACTAAATCTAGGATTCAATGTGTTCACAATTATACAAAATTATAAATGTTGTTGATATCTTATTCAAAATAGTGGAAATTCAACAACTACTAGAAAACACATCATGATTCAACCCATCCAAATTTAAACTTGTTGAATCATGTCCCCTACCTACTAGAGATTCATTTAACATATCTCCAAACTACAATTAATGGAAATAACAACTCGATTATTTCTATAGATACAATGATATATAAATCTATAATTAGAAGTAAACTATCATAAAATGCTTCAAAAGTTTTCTAAGTAGAACACATACCAATCTACGGTTCAGGTCATCATTCTGAATGACCTTCTTCCAACCATCTCGAGAAAAAATTTCATACTCCAAAACATTTTCTGCTAACATTGTAGCTAAATCTACATTTGTTTTATAAACAGATGTGGCCTGGAAATTTACTTCTGCTCACTAACGGTTCATGCCAACATCAACACCATAAAAAATTGCTTCCAAATTTTCTCTGATTCCACTCCTGGCCTCTTTTCCAACCTTTGATGTAGCCTACAAATATGAAAGTGAAGCAAATGCCCCTGATGGGCGAGGTACTAAAGGTTGTGGAGGCCTTGGCACTGTCGCACTTCGATATGCCCCTTTGTGATCATATGTGCGTTCTTTACCAGTCCCATAATATTTGGACGATAAGCTAGTATAATCATGGTGCATATGCAAGTAAAACTCTGCAAAAAAATGTCTTGCAAAATAGTGTGGAACCTCATCGTTCCACGACAATTTCCCATATGCTGCCAAAAATCGGTTATACAGATTTCCTGCAATGTCAGGGTGCTTAAAATATTGCACCTTCAACATCTTCCACTTTGGGCCCTCTTTGAAATTGAACATGTAAATGGCATCTTCTCTTGAAACTCTATTTTTTACTGCCTCCCATTTATCAAGACCCATCACCTCTAAGTTTCGTCGCTTCATTAGATCGACAAAACTGTCAGTGGTTGGCCCCATCTTCTGATATGCATCCATAAAGTTTTCCAATGAAAGAAAAACAATTTGCAAGCTTTGTTTACTCTCTTGAGGGAGTTCCAAGACCACCAAATCATTTTACAACCTCCTTTTAACACTTGATCATCGTCCAAGCGTCATTGCTTCTGTAATCTCTTCCCAGGAAATTTCATCACCAACATCCGAAGGATAGGTGGACGTAGGCATGTAATCTTATGTTTCTTGATAACACGAACTCCTAATTTCACCTTCATCCTCTGCACCGACATCTGAATAATCATGAAAACCACTCCCTCTTTCATTGTCGTCCCTTGCTCTAAATTGATTGTCTACACACATTTGAAAGTAACTTCAAGATTTAACCTCACACAAATTTAAATAAAAAAAAATACAACAAAAATAAACAAAAATCAAAGAAAATTATGAGAAATATTCTCTTGTCCAAAAGTGTTTCCTACATTCTTAGGTGTAGGAGTCTCAATGCACAACCTATCTAAGAAGGTTGCATCCATAGCACTTTCTTGAGCAGGTTTTTTAGTTGATCTATTCACATACTTGTTTGAAATTTTCCTCTAATGAGATTGTTGTTGGTCACTTGGAGTCTGAGTCGAAGGAGTTATTGTTCTTCCTTCTTGGGATAATAACCTAAAGTGTTTGCGAGGAATTTTTGGAGAATCCTGTGTCGACATCTCTCCTCAATATCTATCCACAATGCAGAGTTTATCAATAAAAATGCAGAGATGTACCCAAGTTCAAGCAATTAAAAACGCAGAGAGAAATCGAAGTTTTAATCAATCAATCCGCAAATGTATTCATTCATAAGAATATGCAAAGACTAAAAATTCAAACATGAATCAATCAAATCAAAGATAAGTAAGGGATGGACAACAGGGAAAATTTGTAACGATCCTCCTCATTACGACGACAACTTCTCATAACATGTGCAGTTTTCTTTTTTTTGTGTGTGTGCGCGTGTGTACAAGGACAATAAATACATTTGACTATGTGTCTCCATACGACGAAAAACATGAAGCATGCAATGTGATGACAACATAGGATCTAATATGCACATAAACCTCTGTTAACAATGAGCAATAATCAATCGACAATAATACAATTGACTACCCGCCCGTCCTACCCTGCAATGGTTAGGACCTCCAAAACACATAAGCAACGCTCAAGCCCAAGTTCCCATCGATTTTAACCATTTAAGGTCTTAGGGATGGCGATTGTTCTTAGGAACATGGAGGTGTATACATCCCACCTGACACAAGTAGACCAAGCAATAAAATGTTTACAACCAAGTACAACAAAAGTTAACGAATGACCACGTCCTCTTACGGAAGACACAAGTCAGAAGGAAACCGACAATAACCAACCATCAGTTAAGACTCAGCATTAACTACGTCTCAATTGGAAACAAGTATAGATCAATCACTTCGTTTAATTTTCCTTAGTCGACGAGTTACCAACCCAACCTTTAAAATAAGTATATATAAATAATCGTGAATTCCCCAATTACTGAATCATAATAATTTATTGGACTTCATTTCAAAGACCTTACCGTTTATGTGTTGTTAGCATTAATATAATTAAAATTTCCTTAGAATAAATTAACCATATCATTATTTTTATACTACACTAACAAAATAAAATAACAATGATCTTATATTCATATGTTATCAGATGCTAACATAGCATCTTTCCAAATTGCAAGGACATTACATTTACATGTTTCAAACGATAAATTATACTGACCTTACATTACAATAACATTGAAAATATAATAACAGTGACATTACTTTTTATATGTTATCTAACACTAACTTTACACTCTATATTATATTGGAAAACATTACTCTTACAAATTTCAGAAACAATAATTACAATGACGTTACCCTTCCAATAACAATATAATTTACAGTCATAATTCATTTACTCCTTACTATACCAATTTATGTTATTCATAACAATAAAATTTTAGTAACCTTTTCACTAAAATAACAATATCGTTACTTACCTTTTGGGGTTACGATAACATTGCATTAGACTAACAATAACATTACCCTTGTTATATCACTAACATTACATTCTAATTTATAATGCAAGAGAAATCTATTAGATTGGCCTAATATTTACATATTACCTTAATAATATATTAGAGTAGCACTATCTTTAAAAATCTTAATAACACTTATGTTATCCATAACAGTCACAATATGATTTATTTATATTCCCATATCATTACAATGATAATACAATAAAATAGCAAAACAGTACATTCTATAAATTTATCAAGAATAATAAAAGCTAGCGGCCCAACCGCTATGCCAAAAGAAACCATGAAATTAGAAAGGAGACAACTGGGAGTGCATGCCAGGTATCAATAATCAATTTGGAAACTATGAATGGAAACCAACATAACCAAGAGTCAACTCAGGAATTTTTATGACCGCGTTATAAAAATCCTTTCACAGCCGTATGTCACACTCTGGCCGAGGTAAAAGTAATAAGAATCTTAATCAGATTTTTGCAGGGCGAAGGGTTCGACTAGAACAATGCAGGCAGGGGTGAAATTGGGCATTTTTTTTACAGTTGCAGAGGCGGGTATAAATATGGCTCTAATACAATTGTCGGGTAGTAATCTTCCAGAATTTAGTGCAATAATGCAAGGGAGGAATTAGAGGTTTTTATTTACAGTGGAAGAGGTGAATTCTAAGGATTTTCCACACTGTTTTGAAGGGTGAAAAGATGTGGTTTCATTACAGAGGCAAGGGAGAACTGATACGGATGACATTAAGCAAGCTCAGAAAGAGGGAAGACCTGGGAATTCTCCTCCAATTTGGAATACCAGAAAGGGATCTAACATAATAGATTTCGAATGTAGATATAACAAACCTCGCTCATACATATCCTTTTGATTGGCAAGGGATCGACTTGTAATTGTGAATGAAATGGTTGGGCGATGCATGGGGACGAAATACCAAACAATGATGAGTAAGTCGTTGATCACCGATACGAAGCATATCTTGTACTAAGAGAAGGAAGGCGGTGGAAAAGGGATGACGTAATCAACGACTGATGGAATTGGTCTCTACGAATCCCACCCAATTAACGAATATGGAGTGTTTTTTTATACTTACAAAATATTTGTCTCTAGATTCAAAATGAGCAGTGCGCTCTAAAAAGGATTGAGAATAACCAAGGTAACAGTCTCAGAAAGGCACGAACTCGTAGGATAACCAAAAATCAAATAATTACAACCATAAATGCAAGGAATTACAATCCAAAAATGAATCGTCGTTTGCATTCACAATATGAATTCACCATTTAAAATGAAATCTACAGTTTTCATAAACTATAAATCACTGTCATACCAACAAAGAAAACACAAATTTTCTATTGCAATATGGAGTTCAGATTCACCCATTGAAACATGAATTATGAATTCTCCATTGAAAATGAAATCTACGGTTTTCATTAAAACTACAAATCACTGCCATACCAGCGAATAAAAGCACAAATTCGCCATCGCAATATCTAACCAGCGAGGTACGAGTTCACCTATCTCTATGCAGTAGCTCTCATGGTTTGCTAATATAATTGCTTTCATAAAGGAAATCACTGTTGTAACAAACTAATGATTTAATGCGAAGATACCACAACCAGGAATATACAACCACAGAGAGTAACTTAGAAGCATAAAGATCCCAACCAAGGATCAGTAAAACCCAAACCATAACACAGACCACAAAAAATTTAAGAAATCAATGAATGGGCAGGGGCTCAAGACAGAATTCTTCCATTTACAATCCCCATACAGCTCAAGCCTAAGTTACTAATGTATTCTATTTTACAAAATGACGAGCGTACTGTTAAGAACCAAATATCAATATAGCATAGAAAAACCTCATAAAAAGTACTCAACACCTTGAAAAAGAGATAATTTCAGATAATAAACCTCTTCGAGGGGGAAAAATCCTTTTACCCCACTTAAAATGTTCAAGTACACGATGATTCAAAATGAAAATGTCTCCTTGGTATATATAGGAGACTAAGAGGTATAATTACAACTAATGGCCTAAAACCGACATAAATAAAATAACATTATTAATCTAATATGCCCCAATTAAGGGGTAATAAATAACATTACTAATCTAATATGCCTCAATTAAGGGGTAATAAATAAAATTACTAATCTAATATGCCCCAATTAAGGGGTAATGAGCCAATATTAGGGCTTAACATGCCCCTCCCGTTGAGACAAGTGTTGTCCGCAACGCTTGAGTAACTATGGATGCTTCTGTATAAGACACTCATCTTCCCAGGTGGAATCTTCAGCCAATAGTTTCCTCCATTTAATGAGATACTCTGAAATGGATCTATTCCTCAGATGGTGAATTCTTGTGTCAGTGATGGCTTCAGGCTCCAATATGATTTTTCCTTCCTCGTCAAGTTCTGGCAATATAATTAGAACTGGGATCTTGTCGCCTATAACCTTCTTTAAGCATGAAACATGGAAAACTGGGTGTACTCATGAAGATGCAGGCAGCTCCAATTTGTATGCCATAGTACCAATCTTTTGCAACACCTTATAAGGGCCATATTACTTTCGTGATAATTTATTATCCTTCTTGGCTTGCTTGAGGTACATCTGTTTGTATGGTTGTAGTCTTAAAAATACCCAATCCCCTACTTCAAAACTTCTT
>ML779010.1:187068-215532 GCA_009831015.1 Picea engelmannii | reverse complement strand
ATACTCTCTTCATTTTACCCAAAACTTTATGAAGTCCACAATTATTACTTAAGTGGTTTTTAGTTTAAAAATCATTATTTATTTTTATAACGTATTTTTCTTAAGGGTAGACAAAATTTTACCCCTAGAGAAGTTTTAGACTTAGAACTTAGATTATGAATAGGGAGACATTTATTTAGGGAAGTTGTTTTTTTTTTTTTTTTAATTCGTAACGTGTTAATTGTCTTAGGGCCATCTAGGTTTGTTCCTTTATCACCATCATCGCGACATGCCCTTCAGGATGCACTACGTGCTCCAAGGGTGCCACTCACCTCTAGTGTTTCTTTTGTGCGATGTGCCCTTCAGGATGCACCGCGTGCTCCAAGGGTGCCACTCACCTCTTGTGTTTCTTTTGCACAACGTTCCCTTCAGGATGCACCACATGCTCCAAGGGTGCCACTCACCTCTTGTATTTCTTTTGCGCGACGTGCCCTTCAGGATGCACCACGTGATCCAAGGGTGCCACTCGCCTCTTGTGTTTCTTTTGCGTGACGTGCCCTTCAGGATGCACCACGTGCTACAAGGGTGTCGCTCACCTCTTGAATGATTGGTAGACATCAATAACCCCTGGAGTCAATACTCTGCTAGGTGAACTTGTGGGAGACTAAGGGCTTCTAAGGAATAAGTCCCCTGCCTTATTGTGCACCCTTTAGAATCATCGTGAGTAACTGTCGCAGTCTGCCCTCACGACATCATGGGTTCTCTCGAACTAGGTAATCGTTAACCTACAGTTCGAGCCACGGCAGGAGTGCTAGTAGGTTGTGGTAGGGCTTCTATCCACACCTCTCCCTCAACCTCTCTGGTAGTCGTGTGTGTGGCCCCTTTACTCCATATGTGAGTCTGGTTGGCAAGCTATCGTCAGCCTACATCATCAACAATCATGTCAGAACATGTCCACATCATATAATCTAATCCAATGTACTAAAATCACAATAAACAATCAAACCCCAAGCACACTCCCTGACTCGATCCGGAGTCCAAGGGGTTCTGTTGATGCCTCTGCATCCTCAAGGTCCAAAACCCTTCACACTCAGTAAAACCGAGTCAATAGCACTTGTCTATGTCAAAGCAATAAAACATCATGTCATCTACCATAATGCATCATAATCAAGGACAAATGTTTTAATATCATAATAGTTCAGATCACATGCGATCAAGTGTCCTCAAAGAATAAGTTTTCTTAGTGCGCTAGAGAGGGATGTTACATACACCCCCTCTGGGTCTAAACTTCATCCCGAAGTTTCACAGTATAAATGCTGAAATTAGTGTATTACAGTATTATATGTCTATCTATCAAACAAAAATGGAAACTGCTAGCACATATCATATGCGTCCTCCCAGGTTGTCGAGTGTGGACGATAATTGTCCCATTGGACCTTGACCTGATCTACTGTTCGACGTTGTAACTATCGAACGCGATGATCTAAGATGCGGACCGGCTCAGCCGTGAGCGCTCCCTCCTCTGATACCTGCAAGGAACTCATGTCAATCACATGTGTAGGATCACTAATATAATGTCTCAAAATAGATACATGAAAAACATCATGCATACGCCTCAAAGAATTAGGCAATGCTAGTCGATAGGCCACGAGTCCCTTTCTCTCCATAATCTTGAAAGGTCCCACGAACCTAGGAGAGAGTTTAGCTCCCTTTCCAAACTTGATCGAACTCTTATGCGGTTTAACCCGCAGGAAGACTCGATCGTCGACCTCGTAACTGCGGTCAACGTCGACCTCGTAACTACGGTCAACTCGGTGCACATCATCATAACTCTTCTGTCGATCCTGCACTTCTTTAATCCTTTGTCTTATGGTTTTTATTTTCTCTTCCATTTCTTGGATCACTTCTGGTCCCACCAGGACCCTATCCTCAAGCCGATCCCAACTCAAGGGCGTCCGACATGGTCGCTCGTAAAGAAACTCGAAAGGCACCATATTAATGGTTCTCTGGTAACTGTTGTTGTAAGTGAACTCCACTAGTGGTAGGAATTCCTCCCAATGCTTTTGTTGGTCCATCACGTACATGCGCAACATGTCCTCCAAGGTTTGGTTCATTCGCTTGGTCTGTCCGCCAGTCTCTGGGTGATACGCAGTACTAAAGTTAAGTTGGGTTCCCAAGGCCTCTTGGAAACTCGTCCAAAATCGTCCAGTAAAAACCAATCCTCAATCGGATATAATCCTCTTAGGCACGCCATGCAACCTCACAATATCATTGATTAAAACTCTAGCTATGTCAGGTGCCTGATATGTCGTATGCACAGGAATAAAGTGAGCACTCTTTGTCAAAGTGTCTACTACTACAAAAATCGAGTCATGTCTCCTTGTCGTCAATGGCAATATAACAATAAAATCCATCGAAATAACCTCCCATTTCGATTTCGGAATGGCGTGTGGTTGAAGTAATCCTGCTAGGTGTCTATGTTCAGCCTTTACCTTCTAACACTCTAGACATCTGGCCACATAGTTGGCTATGTCGGCCTTCATTCCCTTCCAGAAGAATAAGGGTTTAAGGTCTGCCCTCATCTTCGTGACCCCTAGGTGAGCCATGTAAAATTCTCTATGCGCCTAGCTCAGGATCAACATGCTCAACTCGTCATTTGGTGGTACATAAATTCAACTTTTAAACCTAAATAAACCATCGCTATAAAATGAAAATCCCTCATATCGTGGTACCATCATTGTGTTTTGTCCAATAAAACCCTCGACCTCTTTGTACCATTCATCGTCACGCTGTAAACTGAGAATCTTCTCACGTAGATTCGTCTGAAGAGGCAACACCGAAAATATGCATGGTCTCCGACTCAAACCATCCGCCACTCAGTTCACTATTCCATTTATGTAAGTAATCTCAAAGTCATACTCGCTAAGCAATTCCGACCAACACCGTTGTCGCGCGTTCATGTTGCTTTGTGTAAAAATGTGTAGTAGTCCACAATGATCAGTCTTTTGTTCAAATTTTCGTCCAACAAGGTAGTGTCTCCAAACCTTCAAGGCATATATGATGGCTAATAACTCCAAATCGTGCATCACGTAGTTCTCCTCATGCCTTCTCAGTTTCCTCGAAATGTAAGTGATTACTCATCCATATTGCATCAAGACTCCACCTAAGCCTTCCTTGGATGCGTCTGTGCATACCAAGAATTATGCATCCATGTCAAGGACCTTTAGTATCGGCGCTGTCGTCAACAACTCTTTAAGCCTCCAAAATGCTTCCGTGCATTTCTCAGTCTAAACGAACTTCTTGTTTTTCTTCTGCAATTCCATGATCATATTTTCTATCTTCAAAAATCCCTCGACAATCGTTGATAGTATCCTGCTAAACCCATAAATCTACTCACTTCGGTGACATTCGTCGACGCGGGCCATTCCATAATAGCCTCGACCTTGGCTAGATCCATGGTGATACCTTTGCCGAAGATGACATGCCCTAAGTAGTGAATCTTTGATTGATAAAAAGAGCATTTGGACAATTTCCCATATAGTTTGTGCTCTCGCAGACACTGTAGTACCAAGCACAAGTGCTCATCATGCTCCTTTGTCGTATGAGAGTAAATCAAAATATCGTCAATGAACACTTGAACGAACTTGTCTAAGTACTCGTGGTACACCCCGTTCATCAAACTCATAAATACTCCTGGGGAGTTTGTCAGTCCAAACGGTAAAATAGTAAACTCGTGATGTCCAAACCTTGTTTTAAAAGTGGTCCTAGGGACGTCATCCTCCTTGATCCGTAACTGGTGATACCCTGATCGCAAATCGATCTTGGAGAACACCGTCGCACCCTTCATTTGATCGAATAGATCATCAATTCTCGGCAAGGGATATTGATTCTTGATTGTGACCTTTTTCAGTGGACAATAGTCGATGCAAAGCCTCCATGATCCATCCTTCTTACGTATGAAAATAACCGGTGCACCCCAAGGTGACACACTAGGACGTATCAATCCCAGGTCCAACAAATCATTCAGTTGCATTTTCAACTCTTGTAACTCTGTGGTGGACATCCGATAAGGTGTTCTTGCTATCGGTTCGGTCCCCATTTTTAGGTCTATGGTAAACTCCAATTCCCTCTTCGGCGACATCTCAGGAAACTCCTCTGGAAACACATCCACAAACTCTCTCACCACTGGAAGGTTTTCTAGACCTTTCTCTACTCCCTTCTCGTTCAGTGCAAGGATCGCATAAATCTTGCACCCCTTGCGCATACTCTTATGTAACTGTAAGGAAGAGATGAACCACAGGGAAACTCCCTAGTTTCTTCCTACAATCACACATCTCTATCCATCGTCATCGACCAAGCTCAATCGTTTTGTCTTACAGTTGAGTATTGCCTCATCCGACTCTAGCCAATCCATACCAATCACGACATCATAAGATCCTAAGATCATGAAATATAGGTTGGCCCTTGTGACAACTCTCCCAGGTTAACGACACAGCCCATAATCTTTCCTTCAACCTTCTATTTGGCTCCCGAAGCCATCTCTACAAAGCTAAACTTGTCCTATTCGACTACCTTTACCTTAATCCTTTTTAGTGCTGCAACAAAAATGAAAATCTCGGTAGCACTAGGATCTATCAAAATACTAAGGGTCTGGTCAGTGACAGTACCTATCGTCTCGAGCACAGTCAACTGATGCTCTTCCTGGCGGTTATTCACCGCTGCATGAATCCGATGGGCCTTTCCCATATCTCCCACCGTAGTGGGTATGGCTGATCCGAACGCTCTGGTCCTCTCCACAAGACAGTCAAGCTGGTAGTGTGGCTCCCCACACGTCCAACACCCCTTCTTCAACCTAGTAGTCATGGTACCCAAAGTAGAAGATGACGGCCCACCGGACTGGAACCCTGGTCTATTCTGTTGACCAGGCCTAAACTGTTGCTATTGCAGGCGACGCTGCTACTGATGCTGTGGTCCCCTATAAGGTGTCGTCGGGGTGTGGTGAAAGTGGATCCCCTCTGGAAGCCACGATATCCCGGCGTATGTCTCGCTAGTGTCCTAGTCTAACCCCCATTGATAAGCTCCTCCTCTGCTATGAGGGCCTTTTGGATGACATCATGCAAGGTTTAAGGCATCAAAATCCTAACCCTTGCATGCAGGCTGTCATTAAGGCCGAATACAAACCTGTTGACCTTAAGTTTTTCAGTGTTAAGGTGTGGAGCATACTGGAGTAGCTCCATAAAACAGGGCTCGTACTCGGGCACCGTACGACCTCCCTATCATAAGGCGTTGAACCCCATTGAGTTGATTCTCAATGAATTCCTATGAACGGTACCTCTCTCGGAACCGTTCCTCAAATAGTTCCCATGACATGTCTTTGACGGCCATGTTCAGCTATGGTAGGAGAATATTCCACCATAGAAGAGTGCTCCTCTTTAGTTGAAAGACCACCATGCAGACCATCATGTTGGAGGTATAATCACGAAGTGTGAAGCACATCGCCATGTTCTCCAACCATGCCTCGGTGGCTGCACCATCCAAGGCACCAAAGAACTCGAGAAATTTGACCTTCTCGAGTTCACGGTGAATGCTACCAATAACGGTTGGTGCACGCGGCGGAACCTCAGCGGGTGCCGGTGCTCTGGCCTCATCTCTGTCCAAACGGATGATCAGTGCCTTGGACATGCGCTGAAAGGATCTCATCATCATGACTACATTTCCAACTACTATCTGCTCCTGCCCGAGAACCTACTCGTCTCCCTGGGGGTCAGACCCCTCAGGCGTGGACGCTACTGGAGGCGTCGTGCCTCCTCCCCTAGCACCTCGTTGTTTGCCTCTGCGACATCCTCTAACCATGATTTCCTGCATGCACACAAGTCAACTCAATTAGCAACAGTATAATCAAATCATAACAATGAAAGTTGTAGCAATCCCAAGTCATGGGTTGAACCCGCTCTGATACCATATGTAATGATCCTCCTCATTATGACGAAAAACTCTCATAACACGTGCAATTTTTTTTTATTTTTTTTTGTGTGTGTGTGCACGTGTGTACAAGGATAATAAATACATTCGACTCTGCGTCGCCATACGATGACAAACATGACACATGCAATGTGATGACAACATAAGATCTAAGACACACATAAACCTCTACAAACAATGAATGACAATCAACCAACAATAATACAACTGACTACTCGCCCGTCCTACCCTGCAATGGTTAGGACCTCCAAGACACATAAGCAATGCTCAAGCCTAGGTTCCCATCGATTTTAACCATTTAAGGTCTCAAGGCTGGCGATTGTTCTAAGGAACATGGAGGTGTCTACATCCCGCCTGACACAAGCAGACCAAGAAATAAAATGTTTACAACCAAGTAAACAAAAGTTAATGAACAACCACATCCTCTTACGGAAGGCGCAAGTCAGGAGGACACCGACAATAGCCAACCATCAGTTAAGACTCAACATTACCTATGACTCATTTGGCAACAAGTACAGATCAATCACTTCGTTTAATTTCCGTTAGTCGACGAGTTACCAACCCAACCTTTAAAATAAGTATATATAAATAATCGTTAATTCCCCAATTACTGAATCATAATAATTTATTGGACTTTGTTTCAAGGACCTTACCGTTTATGTGTTGTCAGCATTAATATAATTAAAATGTCCTTACAATAAATTAACCATATCATTAATTTTATACTACACTAACAAAATAAAATAACAATGATCTTATATTCATATGTTATCAAATGCTAACATAGCATCTTTCCAAATTGCAAGGACATTACATTTACATGTTTCAAATGATAAATTATACTGACCTTACATTACAATAACATTTCAAATAGAATAACAATGACATTACTTTTTATATGTTATCTAACACTAACTTTACACTCTATATTATATTGGAAAACATTACTCTTACAAATTTCAGAAACAATAATTACAATGACGTTACCCTTCCAATACCAATATAATTTACAGTCATAATGCATTTACTCCTTACTATACCAATTTATGTTATTCATAACAATACAATTTTAGTAACCTTTTCACTAAAATAACAATATCGTTACTTACCTTTTGGGGTTATAATAACATTGCATTAGACTAACAATAACATTACCCTTTTTATATCACTAACATTACATTCTAATTTACAATGCAAGAGCAATATATTACAGTGGCCTAATATTTACATATTACCTTAATAATATATTAGAGTAGCACTATCTTTACAACTCTTAATAATTCTTATGTTATCCATAACAGTCACAATATGCTTTATTTATGTTCCCGTATCATTACAATAATAATACAATAAAATAGCAAAACAATACATTCTATAAATTTATCAAGAACAATAAAAGCTAGCGGCCCAACTGCTATGCCAAAAAAAGTGTGAAATTAGCAAGGAGACAGTTGGGAGTGCATGTCAGGTATCGATAATCAATTTGGAAACTATGAATGGAAACCGCCAGAACCAGGAGTCAACTCAGGAATTTTTCTAACCGCGTCATAAAAATCCTTTCACAGTTGTATGTCACGCTCTAGCCGAGGTAAAAGTAATAAGAATCTTAATCAGATTTTTGCAGGGCGAAGGGTTAGACTAGAACAATGTTGGCAGGAGAGAAATTGGGCATTTTTTTTACAGTTGCAGAGGCAGGTATAAATATGACTCTAATACAGTTGTCGGTTAGTAATATTCTAGAATTAGTGCAGTAATGCAAGGGCAGAATTAGAGGTTTTTATTTACAGTGGCAGAGGCAAATTCTAAGGATTTTCCACATTGTTTTGCAGGGCGAAAAGATGCGGTTTCATTACTGTGGCAAGGGAGAACTGATACGGATGACATTAAGAAAGCTCAGAGAGCAGGAAGACCTAGCAGTTCTCGTCCAATTTGGAATACTACAAAGGGATCTGACGGAAGAGATTTCGAATGTAGATATAATAATCCTTGCTCATACACATCTTTTTGATTGGTAAGGAATTGACTTGTAATTGTGAATGAAATGGTTGGGCAGTGCACGGGGAAGAAATACCAAACAATGACGAGTAAGTCATTGATCGTCGATATGAAGCATCTCTTGTACTAAGAGAAGGAAGGTGGTGGAAAAGGGACGACACAATCAACGACTGATGGAATTGGTCACTACAAATCCCACCCAATTAACGAATATGGAGTGTTTTTTTATACTCACAGAATATTTGTCTCTATATTCAAAATGAGCAGTGTGCTCTATAAAGGATTGACAATAACCAAGGTAATAGTCTCATAAAGGCATGAACTCACAGGCAAACCAAAAATCAAAGAATTACAACCAAAAACGCAAGGAATTACAATCCAAAAACGAATCATCGTTTGCATTCACAATATGAATTCGCCATTTAAAATGAAATCTATAGTTTTCATTAAACTATAAATCACTTCCATACCAATGAAGAAAACACAAATTCACCATTGCAATATGGAGTTCAGATTCACCCATTGAAACATGAATTATGAATTCGCCATTGAAAATGAAATCTACGGTTTTCATTAAAACTATAAATCACTGCCATACCAGCAAATAAAAACATAAATTCGCCATTGCAATATCTAACCAACGAGGTATCAGTTTGCTTATCTCTATGTTGTAGCTCTCATGATTCACTAATATAATTGCTTTCATAAAGGAAATCAATGCTATAACACACTAATGATTTAATGTGAAGATACCACAACCAGGAATATACAACCATGGAGAGTAACATAGGAGCATAAGGATCCCAACCAAGGATCAGTAAAACCCAAACTAGAACACATACCACAAAAAATTTAAGCAATCAATGAATGGGTAGGGGCTCAAGACAGAATTCTTCCATTTACAATCCACATACAGATCAAGCCTAAGTTACTAATGCATTCTATTTTACAAAATGACAAGCATATTGTGGCCTTGTCTCCCGCCTTGAATGACGTCTGCGTGCTCCATGATGCTCCCGCTCGCCAACCATCGAAACCTCACCGGTACCTCCCAGCCAACGCTAGGGGTACTCTACTTCCCCTTAGCCCCCCGAGCCGTAAAGGGGACACACACTATCCAGATGGTATATCTAGCTCCTATCTCACCTCGCAAGGCCGAGCTACCACTCCTATCCGAGCTAGGAAATCCCAACTCCCCACAAGTAATCAGTCAAGTCACAAATCCAATCCCTTACTTCCTCCTCCTTCCTCTCTTTTATAGAGTTTTAGAACTACCAAAGTTTCCCTAAATCTCATTTAATTTAAGTTTTAATAAAAATCGTCTAATAATTCTCCTTCATACAAGTGTCATCCATCCCCCACTTTCCTCCAATAATTATTTTCTTTAAATTAATAATTGTCTTATTTCCCTCACTCACCTAGAGTTACTCCTAAATTTACTCCTAGGTCTCCCTTAGATTCCCTTACAGGTTTAAATACTTTCCCTAAATGAAGTTGCTAATTTAGTTCAATTTAGAAGGTTCTTAATTGCAGATTCTATACTATGTTGACCTCGCTTTTTACCATAAGTTCCCCTCTTTCTCTTATTATGTTTCCACCATTCCTTAGTTTCCTAATTTTTATTATTCCCTTCTTTCCCCTTTTTATTAGAGCCAAAATGGCAATTGTGCAAATTAACCCCTTTTTCTTTTTATTAACAATTTAATATCTTTTACACTTTCACAAGTTAAATAGTTAAATTCTTCTTTCCCCCCCTCTTTTTCCACATATTTTACTTAAGTTCATACTCTCTTCATTTTACCCAAAAATTTATGAAGTCCACAATTATTACTTAAGTGGTTTTTATTTTAAAATTCATTATTTATTTTTATAACGTATTTTTCTTAATTGTAAACAAAATTTTACCCCTAGAGAATTTTTAGACTTAGAACTTAGATTCTGAACTGTGCAACATTTATTTAGGGAAGTTGTTTTTTTTTTAAATTCTTAATGTGTTAATTGTCTTAGGGTCGTCTAGGTTTGTTCCTTTATCACCATCATCGCGACATGCCCTTCATGATGCACTACGTGCTCCAAGGGTGTCACTCGCCTCTAGTGTTTATTTTGCGCGACATGCCCTTCAGGATGCACCACGTGATCCAAGGGTGCCACTCACCTCTTGTGTTTCTTTTGCACGACGTTCCCTTCAGGATGCACCACGTGCTCCAAGGGTGCCACTCACCTCTTGTGTTTCTTTTGTGCGATGTGCCCTTCAGGATGCACCACATGCTCCAATGGTGCCACTCACCTCTTGTGTTTCTTTTGCGTGACGTTCCCTTCAGGATGCATCACGTGCTCCAAGGGTGCAACTCACGTCTTGAATAATTGGTAGACATCAATAACCCCTGGAGTCAATACTCCGCCACGTGAACTTGTGGGAGACTAAGGGCTTCTAAGGAATAAGGCCCCTGCCTTATTGCACACCCCTTAGAATCATCGTGAGCGACTGTCGCAGTCTGCCCTCACGGCATCGTGGGTCCTCTCGAACTAGGTAATCGTTAACCTACAGTTCGAGCCACGGTGGGAGTGCTAGTAGGTTGTGGCAGGGTTGTTGTCCACACCTCTCCCTCAACCTCTCTAGTAGTCATGTGTGTGGCCCCTTTACTCCATATGTGAGTCTGGTCAACAAGCTATCGTCAGCTTGCATCATCAAAAATCGTGCCAGAACATGTCCACATCATATCATCTAATCCAATGTACTAAAATCACAGTAAACAATCAAACCCCAAGCACACTCCTTGACTCGATCTAGATTCCAAGGGGTTTCATCAATGCCTCTACATCCTCAAGGTCCAAAACCCTACACACTTAGTAAAACCAAGTCAATAGCACCTGTCTATGTCAAAGGAGTAAAACATCATGTCATCTACCATAACGCATCATAATCAAGGACAAATGTTTTAATATCATAATAGTCTGGATCACTTGCGAGAAAGTGTCCTCAAAGAATAAGTTTTCTCAGTGCGCCAGAGTGGGATGTTACAAAATTCGTATCCTTTCCTCATCATCCATGCACAAAAAAGCAAGGCATTTGAATCTATAGGTTTTTAAACACCAAAGTGACGACCATCGATTCGGATCCTGGCTGACTGCTCAGGCACATACTGATGACTAAAGGGATAAGGGACAATATGATAAAACCACAATCTTTTCATAATAATCAATAAAACCCACACATAGAAGTCATTGAAATCAAAATTTGGGTTCCCCAAGGGAAATCAATTCAAAAGAACAACAAGCAAAGGGATTCATTAAAAGTTATGTATGGTTAGATCCTCTAAGAAAAACATATTAGAAAATTTCTTTAAGATTCCTTAAAAGTTCCCTATGGTTGGATCCACTAAGACCACATATAAAGCAATGCATTAGAATCCCCAAAACAAAGAGTTTAGTCTTCATAAGCTCACACACCCACTAACAACATAAGAAATATTTAGTAAGTGGTGCACAACAACTTGTTATGCCTTTAATCATGGCACATAAGAAATCCTGCTTTACTAAGTGGTGCACTCTTATCTGATCACAGATTGGATAATGTTATATTATATAACATATGAATTGTGCAAATGTTATATTATATAGTTGGATCACTTGAGATATTTAAGGCCAAATTGTTGGATAATTGTGGATATGGTTGAACTAAATACATAATTGTGAAATACTTTATGGTCACCTAAAGTTACATAAATGGACCTAATTGTACTATAAACTAAGGGATTTATGCATTGAGCATGGATAACTACCCAAAATTAACTCAATAGCATGTGCATATTCTTTGAACATGGTTCAATCCACTAACACCACGTATATATTCCTTATAAAATTTCTTTATGAATCGTTAAAAGTTCCCTATGATTGGATCCACTAAAAAAATGTATTAGAACATTTCTTTAAGATCCCTTAAAAATTCCCTATGGTTGGATCCACAAAGACCACATATAATTCAATGCATTAGAATCCCCAAAACAAAGAGTTTATATCTATAACCTCACACACCCACTAAAAACATAAGAAATCTTCCGTAAGTGGTGCATAACAACTTGTTATGCCTTTAATCTTGGCATATAAGAAATCTTTATTTACTAAGTGTTGCACTCTTATCTGATCACAAATTGGATAATGTTATATTATATAACATATGAACTATGCAAATGTTAGATTATATAGTTGGATCACTTTAGAGATTTAAGGACAAATTGTTGGATAGTTATGCATATTCTTTGAACATGGTTCAATCCACTAAGACCACATATATAATCCTTATAACATTTCTTTAAAAATCATTAGAAATTCCCTATGGTTGGATCCACTAAAAAAATGTATTAGAACATTTCTTTTAGATCCATTAAAAATTCCCTATGGTTGGATCCACAAAGACCACATATAATGCAATGCATTTGAATCCCCAAAACAAAGAGTTTATATTCATAGCCTCACACACCCACTAAAAACATAAGAAATCTTTAGTAAGTTGTGCACAACAACATGTTATGCCTTTAGTCTTGGCACATAAGAAATCTTGCTTTACTAAGTGGTGCACTCTTATCTGATCACAGATTGGATAATGTTATATTATATAACATATGAACTGTGAAAATGCTATATTATATAGTTGGATCACTTTAGAGATTTAAGGACAAATTGTTGGATAGTTGTGGATATGGTTGAACTAAATACATAACTGTGAAATACTTTATGGTCACCTAAAGTTACATAAAGGGACCTAATTGTACTATAAACTAAAGGATTTCTACATTGAGTGGATAAGTACCCAAAAATAACTCAATAGCATGTGCATATTCTTTGAACATGGTTCAATCCACTAAGACCACATATATATTCCTTATAACATTTTTTTATGAATCATTAAAAGTTCCCTATGGTTGAATCCACTAAAAAAATGTATAAGAACATTTCTTTAAGATCCCTTTAAAATTCCCTATGGTTGGATCCACAAAGATCACATATATTGCAATGCATTAGAATTCCCAAAACAAAGAGTTTATATTCATAATCTCACGCACCCACTAATAACATAAGAAATCTTTAGTAAGTGGTGCACAACAACTTGTTATGTCTTTAATCGTGGCACATAAGAAATCTTGCTTTACTAAGTGGTGCACTCTTATCTGATCACAGATTGGATAATGTTATATTATAAAACATATGAACTGTGCAAATGTTATATTATATAGTTGGATCACTTGAGAGATTTAAGGACAAATTCTTGGATAGTTGTGGACATGGTTGAACTAAATACATAACTGTGAAATACTTTATGGTCACCTAAAGTTACATAAAGGGACCTAATTGTACTATAAACTAAGGGATTTCTACATTGAGTGGATAACTACCCAAAATTAAATCAATGGCATGTGCATATTCTTTGAACATGGTTCAATCCACTAATACATCATATATATTCCTTATAACATTTCTTTAAGAATAATTATAAGTTCCCTATGGTTGGATCCACTAAAAAAATGTATTAGAACATTTCTTTAAGATCCCTTAAAAAATCCCTATGGTTGGATCCACAAAGACCACATATAATGAAATGCATTAGAATCCCCAAAACAAAGAGTTTGTATTCATAACCCTACACACCCACTAATAACATAAGAAATCTTTAGTAAGTGGTTCACAATAACTTGTTATGCCTTTAATCTTGGCACATAAGAAATCTTGGTTTACTAAGTGGTACACTCTATCTAGAGATGGAAGTTGTAGCTGTGGAGTTTAAGGTAGAGGTAAAGGTAATGACCACGGTATCAATTCTCCTGGTCCTTCTTAGGCATGGGCGTCGAATTGAAGTCCTCAAAGTACCCATAATAGCAGGTATACTTCGTTGGATTTCCCCTCTATGTCTCTTCAGTAAAGATCTCCAAGAAATTCGATTCCTAGACAAATTCTGCAAATCTGTCTGATGATGGTGTCAATATGGCAAAGATCATAGATTGGATAATGTTATATTATAAAACATATGAATTGTGCAAATGTTATATTATATAGTTGGATCACTTGAGAGATTTAAGGACAAATTGTTGGATAATTGTGGATATGGTTGAACTAAATACATAAATGTGAAATACTTTATGGTCACCTAAAGTTACATAAAGGGACCTAATTGTACTATAAACTAGTGGATTTCTACATTGAGTGAAATAGTAATGTGAGTTTTAATGACGTATATATTTCGAAGAAGATGCAATTGACTGAGTCTTTTAATTGTCACAAAATTAATGGTTCTAAAGGGTAATGTCTATAGATATTCACACTCCCCTCGCATTGTGGGAGGGTCATGTTATCCACTGTCCCCTTGATGTGTGATCAGTAATACTAGTTGTCTACTAGAGATATTAGGTCGAAAGGTTTAAAGATTTCGCATTTGGATTATATCTAGAAGTAGATCAATATAGTCAAAACTCCAACATATTTCAACAAAGAAAGTGATGGGAGATGCGTGATGGAATTAAGGGTTTAAAGGGAGCCCGGTGATTCTAAGTCAATTGAGGATCACATTTGGGATTCGATATGTCATTCCTTGTTTCCTCACATAGTTCCTACCATGTTTAAATTATAATAATTCAATTTTAAAGATGGATGAATGTTGAATTAATATTATTTATTTAATGAGGATTATTTGAAGTTTGATCTACTTTATTTATTTGTTTGCATGATTAGTTGTTAGCATTTTAAAAATTACATTAGAAACATCACTTGTTATTATCGTCTACATATGAGATATGTGTGTGCTAGCTATGCCTAAATATCCAACACACATACAATATTATGGTTCAATAAACACATTAGTTACTATTGTCTAGGTTATTAATGAATTAATTAATAAGTTGTCAATTTGAAGTTATATTATATGAATATAAATATCATCAATAAGATAATAATTAGTTCCCATCTTTAAATATTATATGAAGTTATAATAATTAGTTTCCATCTAAGACTCTTTTGTTTCTATATTAGACTTTATTATCCAAAATGAATTATTCGTTATAAGTATTCTTTTAGTCAAAGGGTCCCTACAATTGGAAAAAACCACCAAAGTGGGAGACAAGTTCCTTTTTGAGGAGTTTACAATGTGATGTAGGAGCATTGCCAGCACATCGAGAAGAAACAACTGGACAGCGCCAGCACCAAATTTTGAAATAACTTGATATTGTTGCACCTAACATTGATATGTAAATTTAATGAAGCGCACTCGTATATTGTAATGGACCTTGAGCCTTTACGCTCACGTCCTTAGTAGATAAGAAGGCATTTAATAGATTTAATGTTGTTAGATAGGAATTAATTGTAGATTTGATAGTTGTAGAATTCAAGAGGGAAAACAGAATATAGGCACCCTCATGTGTACATTGTATTATTATAAAAAACAGGAGCAAGAAGAGGAGAGAAGAGCAGAGAACCTGCGGAGAACACCCATGTACAGATTGAATTAATAGAAGAAAGAGTTTGATTCAATTTCATGGTTTGCGTTGTTCCTCTGTGTTGATTTTATGCTCATGAATGTTTGTCTTCTATCATACATTTGCTTTTATGTGCTGTGTATGTGGTTTCATAGTTTAGTTGAAGCTTGAGAACGAAGAGAATGAGTTTCAATTGTTTCTTTGTTTGAGTTAGGAGATTCCTGCATAGAGTGCAGTCAAATTCATCTGCATAGAGTGCATTGATGAGGCCAAACAGTTAAGCTCTCATTCTCGTTCACCCAGGAATTGATTAATTTTAACAGAGTCGTATAGGAGAAGTGTAGGATGAAGGTTGAAGTTTCAGTGGCTAGTCTGAGAACAGAGAGGTAGGGACTGTTGTCTGCAGAAGTGCACAAAGTCTGGGAGACTCAACACTTGAGAGCTGTTGGAGGTCGAGTGCAAGAATCGTGTGCAAAGTCTCTGAGGGAGTCAGAGTTGTCAAAACTTAGGAGGGATAGTTCCTTCTTAGATTCCTGGGAGAAAGAGCCAGTAGGAGGTTCGAACCGGGTAAAGTGGTGAACCTGAAAAAAAAAATCCTCAAGGAGGAGAATTAACGATCGAGATTCGTGGGACAGATTCTCGAAATCTCGGTGATTGTCAGATCTGGGAGGAGTTGTGCGGGATTTAACCCTTAGGGGCAAAGAGAAACGAGGGCCATCGGGGTTCGACATATCGGGTTTCCCAGAGGTAGAGGTTTATACTCGTTGAAATCACGAGTAGCGATTTCCCGAAGTCACTGGAGTCGTTGATCACGACGGGGACAGGTGTCGCGAGATCCTGGGAGGTCGGAATTCGGCACTTTGGAACTGTTGGTGTCGAAAGAATTGCGGAGGATTTGCGAAATCCCGAATTGCGACGGGTCCCACGGCGATAGTGCGGGATAGTGACAGGTGGTATCGCATATCGGGGTTCGGGACTTGGGAAGTCCTACGAAACGGTGCCACGGGAATCGCAAATTCTCGATCGGTGATTTTTCGATTCCACAGGTGGGTGTGTGGGTCCCAAGCACCAAGTCAGTGAGAATAGGCGTCATCGGTGAATCGACGCATCGGGTCTCGGGGAATTGAGAGGCTAGGAACCCGTGATCATAAGACTCATGAATTTAGCGAAGTCAGGTTTCCCGATAGAGAAGGGAGATCAGTACAGAGTATCCTGTGGGTAACAAAGTTCCCGACATGGGATTTGAAGAGTGATACAGCTCTTCGGGCCTAAAACGAAGAAGGTCCTGGTAGTCGCAATTGTTCTTCGGGGAGCGCAGAACGGTTGCGCCAGAGTGGTATCAGAGCCCAGATTTCTCTGTTTTCTGTAACAGAGAAGGAGAGGGAAGAATACATCATGCCACCCAGAAGGGAAAGATAGTCACCAGATCCCGAAGACAGGGAGGTGAGAAGAAGGGGTAGACCAGCAGGGAATCTAGAGATGGAGCGACAGATACGAGATCTCAAGGCGAGACTCGAGGAGATGGAAACCACTCACAGACGTGGAGTTGGTGCAGGGGATCTCAGTGATTCCGAGGTGGAAGAAGAAGCTGGACATGTAGAAGAGGTCACAGCAGAAGATGCATCAACAGAACGATTGATCAAAGCCATTTCCAGGATGAGCTCCAAGATAAAGATGGACATTCCAGTCTATGACGGAAGCCTGGATGTAGAAGAGTTGTTGGATTGGATCCGAGCACTTGACACCTACTTCGATTATGAAGATATTGAAGAGGAAAAGAAGGTAAGACATGTTGTTACCAAGTTAAAGGGACATGTGGCCTTATGGTGGGACGAGCTGTAAGCAGACAGACGCTCCAAAGGAAAACAGAAAATCAAAAGCTGGGATCAGATGATCACAAAATTGAAAGCGAAGTTCATCCTGAGGGATTACCAGATCACTTTGTTCAGGCGAATGCAGAACCTGAGACAGAAGTTGATGACGGTGAAAGAGTACACCGAGGAGTTTTACAAGCTCAACATTCGAGCAGGTCATTGAGAGAGCGATGATGAGAAGGTGGCAGGATACCTGAATGGAATGAGGTATGACATTCAGGATGAATTGAGTATGGTTACCATTCGAACAATTGAGGATGCGTACCAGATGGCTCTGAAAGCCGAGGAGAAGCTGAGCCGTAAGCAAGGTCAGCGAGGGCGAGGCAGGATTCATCCCAGAGGCAAGGCAATTGCCCAGGAAAGAACTCAGAAGCCCAAGGAGGAATGGAAGAAGCCTCAGGGTAACATTGAGAAAGGTGGAACCTCACAGAGGCAACAATATGCTGAGCCGAGGAGGCAGCATACAGAGCAAGGTGGCAGTTATGTTGATGCCAACACATTTCCTCATACCAGAGGTAGGGGAAGAGGCAGAGGAGGAATCATCACTTGTTTCACATGTGGGAAGGACGGACACAAAGCCGTTGATTGTCCAGACAGGAAACCAGACAAAGGGGAAGCTCACATCACTGAGGCACGGGAGCGTGATGCTGAGTCAGAAGATGTAGACAACGAAAGATCGCTTGGGATGCATAAGATCCTTTTGATACCTGAGAAAGAGGTGGAGAGCGCAGTGAAAAGGAGCAAACTGTTCAGAATGGCTTGCACAACCAAGGACAGGAAATGCAAGGTCATAATTGACAGCGGAAGCATCGATAATATCGTTTCATCCGAGATGGTGGAAAAGCTGGAGTTGAAAATGACTAAGCACCCGAGTCCATATAAGGTCTCATGGTTACAGAAAGGGCACCGGGTAAGTGTCACTAAACAATGCTTAGTTAAATTAAAGATAGGGAATTACCATGATGAGATTCTGTGTGATGTCATTCCCATGGATGTGTGTCATCTATTGCTGGGTAGACCATGGTAGTATGACCGAAATGTGGTTCATGACGGAAGGATGAACACTTACACCTTGGAGAAGGATGGGAGGTTACATAAATTGCTTCCAATAAAAGATAAATAAGTGAAGCCGGAAGTAAGCAGTACCATACTTCTCATGAGTGGGAAGGAACTTCTCACAGAGATGGAGAAGAATGAAGATCCACAATTCTTTGTGGTCAGGAAGCCGAGAATTGTCCTGACAAGCACAAGAGTGGATGACTTGCCAGATGAGATTCAGGAACTGCTGGGAGAGTTCACTGATATCATCGTGGACGAACTACCTCGTTCGTTTCCACCAATGAGGAGTGTGAGTCACCACATCGACCTCATACCCAGAGCAAGTTTGCCGAATAAATATGCATACAGATTGACACCTCAGGAGAATGAGGAGGTCAAAAGGCAGGTACAGGATCTGTTGGATAAAGGACTGGTCAGGGAGAGCCTGAGTCCGTGTGTTGTTCTGACAGTACTTAGTCCAAAGAAGGATGGAGGTTGGAGGATGTGTACAGACTCTAGACCGATAAATAAAATCACCATCAGATACAGATTTCCACTGTCGCGAATGGATGATCTGATGGATTGCCTGAGTGGGGCAAATTACTTTTCGAAGATTGATCTCAAGAGCGGATATCACCAGATTCGCATGAGAGAGGGCGATGAATGGAAAACAACGTTCAAGACAAACGAGGGTTTTTACGAATGGTTTGTCATGTCATTTGGTTTGACAAATGCATCGAGCACATTCATGAGGCTGATGAATGAAGTCCTGAGGGAATTCATTGGTAAATTCGTGGTCGTGTATCTGGATGATATACTGATTTTCAGTAAGACCAAGGCTGAATATTTGAAACATTTGAAAAATGTGATGAGAAGACTACAGCAGGAGAAGTTGTTGGTCAACATGAAGAAATGCTCTTTCATGAAGACCGAGCTCATTTATTTGGGCTTTGTTATCTCAGCGAATGAATTAAAAATGGATCCTGAGAAGGTGGACGTGATCAAGAATTGGCCATCACCAAGAAATGTTTTTGAGGTGAGGAGTTTCCATGGTTTAGCTAGTTTCTACCGAAAGTTCATTCAGAATTTCAGTGGGATTAGCGTAGCAATGATGGACACCGTGAAAAAACGACATAAATTTTTTCATTGGACAACAGAGGCTGAAAGAAGCTTCAATCTGTTGAAGCAAAAGATTACAGAGCAACCAATTCTGGTGTTGCCTGATTTTCAGAAAACCTTCCAAGTGAAGTGTGATGCAAGTGGATATGCTGTAGGAGGGGTCTTAAGTCACGATGACAAACCTGTTGTTTATTTCAACGAGAAGCTGGATGACACAAAGCTGAAATACTCCACATATAATAAAGAATTATACGCCATTATACAAACACTGAAGAAGTGGAGGCATTACTTGATACCCAAAGAATTTGTTCTATACAGTGACAATCATGCATTGCAGTTTGTAATCCAACAGGAGAAGTTGAACCAGAAGCATGCAAAATGGGTAGAGTATATGCAAAATTTCACATTTGTGATAAAGAACATTTCAGGAAGTGCTAACAAAGTGGCTGATGCTTTGAGCAGGAAATGTTTGTTGCTGCAGGAATTCAGAGTCAAGACTTTGGGTTCTGAGAACCTGAAAGACATGTATGTCGAGGATGCGTATTTTGGAGAAGCATATGAGGTAGCTGAGAATATAGTTCTCAGAGATCGGAGCCCATGGATAGATTTCATGATCCAGGAAGGATTGTTGTTCAGAGGCAATCAACTATGTATTCCGAATTGCTCCATGAGGGAGAATTTGGTGAAAGAAAAGCATAGTGGGGGATTAGTAGGTCATTTTTGGCATGACAAAACATTCAAGAAGCTGAGCGAATCGTATTTTTGGCCAGGGATATGAGAAGATGTTAAACGATTTGTTGACAGATGCAGGATTTGTCAACACTTGAAGGGCCGAAAGCAGAACGCCGGGTTTTATCAGCCATTGCCCATACCTGAGAGGCCATGGCAGGCCATAAGTATGGATTTTGTGTTAGGACTACCAAGGACGCAGAGAGGAGTTGATTCCATCTTTGTGGTGGTAGACAGGTTTTTGAAAATGGCACATTTTACACCATGTCAGAAAACCAGCGATGCGATGCATATTGCCAACTTATTTTTCAAAGAGGTCGTCAGACTTAATGGATTGCCGAGAAGCATAGTCTCAGACAGGGATACGAAATTCATAGGTCATTTTTGGAGAACACTATGGAAGAAGCTGGGAACTAGCTTGGCTTTTAGTTCATCTTACCATCCGCAGACAGATGGACAGACCGAGGTGGTCAACAGAAGTCTGGGAGACTTGCTGAGGAGCTTGGTGACAGAACACCATAGCAGCTGGGACAATGTGTTGCCACAAGCAGAGTTTGCGTACAACGATTCAGTGAATCAGAGTACCGGTAAAAGTCTGTTTCAAATTGTGTATGGGACACAACCGAGGGGTGTTTCTGAACTCAAGGAGTCAGAATAGGTTGCGACTAGTAGTGTTAGCACAAAAGAGTTCGCTGAGGTGATGCAAAACTTCACGTGAAGGTGAAGCAGCGACTGCAAAAGTCTAATCAGGAGTACAAGCGCAAAGCCAATCAGCGTAAGAGACAACTTCAGTTTGAATTTGGTGACATGGTTCTGGCGCACTTAAGGAAAGAAAGGTTCCCAAGAGGAACATATAACAAGCTCAAGATGAAAAATATCGGACCATGCAGAGTCCTGAAGAAGTTCGGAGAAAATGCATATGAAATTAAGTTGCCGGAGGGCATCGAGATATCTTCGATATTCAACGTGGCAGATTTATACCCATACAGGGCTGCAGAAGCAGATACTCAAGATGAGGAACCAGTAATCCAGTGGCAGAAGCAGATGTCGACAGCAGAGAAGCCGCAGATGGAGTATATATTGGATAAGCGAGTGGGAAGGAAGACCAGGCGGAAGCAGTATTTTGAGTACCTGGTGAAATGGAAGAATCACCCAGTGGAGGATGCCAGCTGGGAGACAGAAGCAGTTATCTAAAAGCATGGACACATAGTGCAGGAGCTCATGGACAGGAGCCCATGAAAATTTTCAAGCTGAGGAGTATGATGCAGGAGCATCGCCATCGTATCAAGTGAGCCAGCACATCGAGAAGAAACAACTGGACAACGCCAGCACCAAATTTTGAAATAACTTGATATTGTTGTGCCTAACATTGATATGTAAGTTTAATGAAGCACACTCATATATTGTAATGGACCTTGAGCCTTTACGCTCACGTCCTTAGTAGATAAG
Organism: Picea engelmannii; assembly: GCA_009831015.1. NCBI lineage: Eukaryota > Viridiplantae > Streptophyta > Pinopsida > Pinales > Pinaceae > Picea > Picea engelmannii. The sequence continues at coordinate 193,904 of ML779010.1, read as the reverse complement.
AAGGCATTTAATAGATTTAATATTGTTAGATAGGAATTAATTGTAGATTTGATAGTTGTAGAATTCAAGAGGGAAAATGGAATATAGGCACCCTCATGTGTACATTGTATTATTATCAGAAACAGGAACAAGAAGAGGAGAGCAGAGCAGAGAACCTGCGGAGAACACCCATGTACAGATTGAATTAATATAAGAAAGACTTTGATTCAGTTACATGGTTTGTGTTGTTCCTCTGTGTTGATTTTATGCTCATGAATGTTTGTCTTCTATCATACATTTGCTTTTATGTGTTGTGTATGTGGTTTCATAGTTTAGTTGAAGCCTGATAAAGAAGAGAATGAGTTTCAATTGTTTCTCTGTTTGAGTCAGGAGATTCCTGCATAGAGTGCAGTCGAATTCATCCGCATAGAGTGCGTTGATGAGGCCAAATAGTTAAGCTCTCATTCTCGTTCACCCAAGAATTGATTAAGTTTAACAGAGTCGTACAGGAGAAGTACAGGCTGAAGGTTGAAGTTTTAGCGGCTAGTCTGAGAACAGAGAGGTAGGGACTGCTGTCTGCAGAAGTGCACAAAGTCTGGGAGACTCAACATTTGAGAGCTGTTGGAGGTCGAGTGAAAGAATCATTTGCAAAGTCTCTGAGGGAGTCAAAGTTGTCAAAACTTAGGAGGGACAGTTCCTTCATAGATTCCTGGGAGAAAGAGCTAGTAGGAGGTTCGAACCGGGAAAATTGGTGAAGCTGAAAAAAAAAAATCCTCAAGGAGGAGAATTAACGATCGGGATTCGCGGGACAAATTCTCGAAATCCTGGTGATCGTCAGATCTGGGAGGAGTTGCGCGGGAGTTAACCCTTAGGCGCAAAGAGAAACGAGGGCCATCGGGGTTCGACATATCGGGTTTCCCATAGGTAAAGGTTTATACTCGTTGAAATCACGAGTAGCGATTTCCCGAAGTCGCTGGAGTCGTTGATCATGACGGGGACAGGTGTCGTGAGATCCCGGGAGGTTGGAATTCGGCACTTCAGAACTGTTGGTGTTGAAAGAATTGCGGAGGATTTGTGAAATCCCGAATTGCGATGGGTCCCACGGCAATAGTGTGGGATAGTGACAGGTGGTATCGCATATCAGGGTTCGGGACTTGGGAAGTCCTACGAAATGGTGCCACGGGAATCGTGAATTCCCGATCGGCGATTTCCCGATTCCACAAGTGGGTGTGTGGGTCCCAAGCACCAAGCCAGCGAGAACAGGCTTCATCGGTGAATCGACGCATCGGGTCTCGGGGAATTGAGAGGCAAGGAACCCGCGATCATAAGACTCGCGAATTTCGCGAAGTCGGGTTTCCCGATAGAGAAGGGAGATCAGTGCAGAGTATCCTGTGGGTAACAAAGTTCCCGACATGGGATTTGAAGAGTGATACAACTCTTTGGGCCTGAAACGAAGAAGGTCCTGGTAGTCGCGATTGTTCTTCGGGGAGCGCAGAATGGCTGCGCCACAATGATAAGAGTCTATGGTTTGGAAGAGAAGCCATATCAAAAGTGAGTGTTGAATTTGGTAGAGAAACCATATCAAGAGACTGAAAAAAGTGAAATTCATTCAGTTACTAACTAAAAAACCAAGCATATTAAATTAAATATTGATCGGATTAATTTCAAGGAAAAACCAAATCTACACAAGTAGGCGCAAAGACTAAAAATTCATCCATGAATCAATCAACTTAGAGATAAATAAGGGATAGACGGTAGAGAAAATTTGTATCCTTCACTCATCATCCATGCACAGAAAAGCATGACATTTGAATCTATATGTCTTTAAACACCGAAGTGATAACCATTGATTCGGCTCCTGGCCGACTGCTTAGGCACAGACTGATGACTAAAGGAATAAGGGACAGAAGATAAAACCACAAACTTTTCATAATAATCAATAAAACCCACACATAGAAGTCATTGAAATCAGAAGTTGGGTTCGCCAAGAGAAATCAATTCAAAACAAGAACGATGGGATGGTATATTCGAGATGGAATTAAGGGTTTAAAAGGACTTGGGTGATTCCAAGTCAATTGAAGATCACATTTGGGATTCGATATGTGATTCCTTGTTTCCTCACATAGTTCCGACCATGTTTAAATTATAATAATTCAATTTTAAATATGTATGAATGTTGAATTATTACTCTTTCTTTAATGAGGATTATTTGAAGTTTGATTTACTTTATTTATTTGTATGCATGATTAGTTGTGAACATTTAAATAATATGCATTAGGAACATCACTTGTTATTATCGTAGGACTCTGCGTGTGGGATATGTGTGTGCTAGCTATGCCTCAATATCCAACACATACAATATTATGGTTAAATAAACACATTAGTTACTAATGTCTAGGTTATTAATGAATTAATTAATAAGTTGTCAATTTGAACTTATATTATATGAATATAAATATAATCAATAAGATAAGTATTCAATAACTTTGATCAATATGTGTGAAGTAATATTATATGAATATAAATATCATCAATAAGATAAGAATTCAATAAGTTTGGTCATCATTATAAGTAATTTTTAAATTGTCTTCAATATTAAGTTATATTAAGATGAGGTGGAGAAAATGGAGCAAATGTGATATTGGGAGGCTTTGTTGGAGTTACAAATCTAGATTGAGAGAAATCATGACAATAATTTCAAGTGTAAGTGCATCATAGCCTATTGTAAACATAGTAATGTAAGTTTTAATGGGATATATATTTTGAAGAAGATGCAATTGAGTGAGTCTTATTTGTGACAAAATTGATGAAAATTTACCTTCTTTATATTGAATTAGATTGAAATTTCCTAACTTTAATACTTTAACTTTATAACCTTTCTTCATTAACTTTATATTTATATACCCATTTTAATAATTATACTATGTTTCATCTACCTAGAACTACTTATAAATAGGATAACAAATATGGTCACACGAAGATGTTAATACATTCCTATATTCATTATTATAGATGTCACAAAGTCATATAAAGGTGTGTGTCCTTTATAGATGGACATATGGAAAGGACTTGTTAAGTGTCATATATATTACATTATAAAAATTTGTCCCGATAGATCATACCATAGTTTTTAAAATCAATTATATGTAATGTTTTGTTTTAAAATTAAGATTTAATTTACTATTTGGATAAGAAAACAACATAAATTGATGAACAAAATAACACACCAACCATTAACAAAATTAACATACCAATCATGAACAAAATTAATTATGTTTCATTTCTATCATATTTAATTCAGATTTAATATTGTTAATTCTGTCATTTTTCATAAAATGACAACAAATCCAACAAAGATCAGAAACACACATCAATTTAGATATGTATTAATATTAGTTATAACAGCATATCAAACACACATCATAGAACATGAGCAAATCTTCTTGTATGAGTCATAACCCTATATTATGTTGAGATCATATAGACGCGTAGAGTAGATTATCATAAATTGATTGTAAAGGATGTTGTTGTATTTGTATTAGTACTGAGTTAGAACCAATCCCATAAATATGAAAATTTATAAGAAGTGCATACATGTAACATATGAGCACAACCCGTATAGGTATTATTCATATCCTGTACTAGGAGTAGGACCCTAATCAATAAGAATGCAACATCAGTGTCATTATGAATGAATATGATGGAATTACTTCTAAGCAAAGAATGCAATGTAATTCAATTTGTTCACAGGGCTTGTTTTGGTCTCATATCATATTAGCTCATTACTTCATCATGTTCAACCCTATACAATTAGCTGGTATGATTACAACAGGTTTGATTCATGGTTCTCTACACTTCCTTTATCCCTATTGTTTCCATGATTGTAATTGATAACTAAAAAATTTAATTTCCTAAAAATTTAAATTAGCAATAATATTAGCAGAGAAGTGGAGTTTTTGTCAACATTGTACTAATTTTTCTCCTATTGCAACAACTACTATAGACATATTTTTATATTTCAAGCTTTTTGCTAGATCTGTGAAATATTGTGATATGTACTAAGTCCTTTATGGTCATGTTTATTTACAGTTGTTTTCAAAGTCTAATTTTGTTCAGTTTGGGCACTATTCAGGGTAGTGGTGGCTTTGTAGTAGTCATGCTTAGCCCCTGGTCTCACTGTTTATAGTTAGAATATCTAGTCTGTGTTCTATCTATTTTCTGTAACTCTGTGTATTTGTTTAGTGGTTGTATGGATTTCATATGGAAATGGGCCTTTGTTACTGGTTGTAGATCTACTTATCCTGATGCTTGAGGTACTACATGGACATGGTCAAATATGACCATGTCCATGTACATTGACATGCTTGAATTTGGGCCTGTCCCTATACATCGACAGGGCCATATTCGTCCCTATCCATGGACAGGGACAGGTCCAAATTCAGGCATGTCCTTGTACATGGACAGGGCTTAGTAAGGCCCTATCAACATTCTAAACTCAAAATTTTAACTAAAAATTTAAATTTTCTAAAAATTAAACATTTAAACATATTTGAAATTCGGTCGTGTTTAAAAATTGAAAATTTGGCCCTGTTTAAACATATTTTAAACATGTTTAAAAATTTAAAATTTAAACTTATTTAAACATAAGGGACAAAGCCATACTCGGCCCTGTCCATGTACAGGTACATGCTCGAATTCGGGGTTGTCACTATACATGGACAGGGTCAAATAAGGCCCTGTCAAAAATCAAAAATTAACTTCTAAATTATAAAATTTAAACCAGAAATAGAAATTTAAAATTTAAATTCTAAAATTCTAAAATAACTTTAACTTCTAAATTCTAAATTGTACATGGACAAGGCCGGTTTTGTTTTATTTGTCAAATTATGAAATTTTTTCTTTGTTCTTTGCTTAACAATTATTTTATTTCCTGACATGTTTTTACAGCAGATTGAGGTTTTATTTGACAAGATTAAAATTTGTTTTGGTTTCTTTCTTCACAGTAAAAATTGGCCCGATTTTACAAACACATCTATGGGGATGATTGCACAAGGAACCAAGCTTCTTACTAAAGGTGGATATTTAAATGTTTTTCGAAGGACTTTTGAGACTATCCCAGGGGAAAAACTTTAGAAGGCATATGCATGCTATTTGTCAACTTCTGCAGGGCCTGTTATAGGAACACTGTATTTGTCTACTGTGAAGCTTGATTTTTCCAGTGATAGTCCTCTTTCTTATTACCCTCATCCTGGTCAGACTGAATGGAGTTATTATAAGGTATGATCCTTTAACAGACAATTTCCTTGGGAAGTGTAACCCAGAACTAGTAGAAGAGGATAACGAAAATGAATGCACAATAAATATAGGTCGGGGCTAGGGAATCTCAATGCAATGATTGAGAATGTATTTAGATACATGAAATGCATGGAGAATATTTTAATGTCTTTTACTTATGTAGAAAATATATACAATCACATTACGTAGCTGAGAATGCATATACATAGGGTACCTAAAGGGGGTTAAAGGTATATTGTAAATTTTTTATGGAAATTGAGTTTTTTCTGTGAAGTTTCTCTGGAAATAGTTATGATAAAATAGTTGATGTCATAAAGGGAAATATAGGCCCTGTCAACATTCTAAATAAATTTCTTAACTCAAATTTTTAACTGAAAATATAAATTTTCTAAAAATTTAATCAACTTTGAGATTCGACTTTGTTTAAAAATTTAAAATTCGACCTTGTTTTAAAGTTTAAAATTTATACACATTTAAACATAATGGACACGGCCATATTCGGACCTGACCATGTACAGGTACAGGCCCGAATTCAGGCATGTACCTGTACACGGACAGGGCCAAATATGGCCCTGTCAACAATCTAAATAAAATATTTAAGTCCTAATTTAAAAACTAAATTATAATTCTAATATAAATTCTAATCTAAATTCGACTTTGTTCTAAAGTTTAAAATTTATACACATTTAAGCATAATGGACAGGGATGAATATGGCCATGTCAACAATCTAAAAAACAAATTTAAATTCTAATTTAAAAATCTAAACTCTAATCTAATCTAAATTATAATCTAAAATCTAATTGTAATCTAAATTATAATTCTTTTATAAATTATAACTCTAATCTAAACATACCTTAATGATGCCCGCTGCTCCAACGTCCACAACATTGTCGTTTCTCCAATGTCCATCGCTCGTCCACACGCAACAAACACTCCCAACAAACACCACCATCAACAACAAACGCCAACAACACCAAACACTATCTGCACAACAAGCTATGAACTCACAAAAACTATGACAGGACCGATGTGTGGGTAATATATAAACATTTGTTCAGCCGAAAGATATTTCAGCCGAACTAATGTTTTGGCCGAAAGAAATTTTCGACTGAAAGATATTTCGGTCCAAACATTATTTCGATCGGAATATATTTCGGTCGAAAAGACGTTACCTGATGAAAAAATATCCGTCCAGCTAAAATTGTACACGAAAATTGAGGTCATCGTCAGTATGTCGTTCGATTTGACGTTCAAAGGTTCAGTCGATAGTGTTTTTGTCCAAAAAATAGTACTTTCGACTGAAAAGAAAATTAGTTCAACCGAAAAATTATTTTCGAAATTTTAGAGACTCGATTGTCACGAAAGTGTAACCCACCTTCATGACTCTACCCTTAGGCACGTACTCACGTGACACATAGTTGTGTTCTCTGATTGCTACCACTCTAATCTCCAAGTGTGTCAACACTGCCCCACACATGACACACATGGTAAGTTGAATAGTACACTCCATCATCGACTTCCCTACACCTCGAGGGCCATTTCTAAATATTAAAAAAAAAAG
>ML779010.1:168451-182611 GCA_009831015.1 Picea engelmannii | reverse complement strand
TATATATATATAAAATATTTATTCTATATTAAATTAACATTTAAAAAAAATATTATAATATCATTTTTATTAATTTCCCTCAACTCTTGAGGGTCTGAGTACTGCCTTTTTTTTATGGTTCGGGTTCCTCTCTAGTTCATTCTTCCTCAATTAAAGGTTCTCCCCTAAATCTAAAAGCTTCAGTACTAGAGGAGGAGGAACCCTTAAAGGATTCCTTGATGGATTATGAGGATGACTTGATAGCATACAATTTAAAGCACTGATTTGTTCCAGTGCCCTTCGAGATTCCTAGCATGGTCGAGAGGCTTGGAAAAAACCCTAAGCCTATCAAAGGGGGTTTTGGGTTGGGTCGCAAATCACATTTATCCATTTCTCAAAACAAGTCATTAGCTGATATGGCAACATGAAAACAAAATTCGATTAAAGGGGCACTTAGAGCATTGAATCCCTTGGAAGGGGTTCCCCCATGAAGATTCTCTCTTTCAATTGTAGGGGTGTGGCGAACCCCTCCAAAAAATATTCCTTGAAAAGGATGGTGGAATCGAGATGTCCCAACATAGATCTTCTCCAAGAAACAATCGTGAATGGGGAGGAAATTGAAAGGTTTTTGGAATCTCTTTTTAAACAGTGGAGTTTTTTAGGTGTTGATGCTAGTGGCCACTCCAGTGGGCTAACCACTAGATGGAACAAAATTCTATTAAAATTTAGAAATCTTGGGGTTTTCAGTCAGGGCTAGGTGTGGAGGCTTGCATGGAATATTTGGGGGAGTTTTTTCATATCTTAAATGTATACGGGATGTATGTTGACAAAGTTCCCTTATGGGAGGCCCTTTTCTAGAAATCCTTCTTTCAGAGAGAAGGCATTATTTTGGGTGGAGATCTAAATTTCTCCTTGGGACTCGCTAAAGTTTGGGGACCAAGATCCAGATATAATTCTCTTGTTTATTTATTCAAGCACATCCTATAAGAAAAGGGTCTTTAAGACTTGGATCTCGTCAAACTGATATAAACTTGGAGGATTAAAAGGTTAGGAAAAGATAAGGTGGAAAAGAGGATTGACTGGTTTTTATTATCGGATGAGCTTCTAGAAAATCCTCTCCATTTCAGACAATGGATAGGAGTTGGTGGGGAATCGTATCATTCCCCCATCTTCCTAAAGGTAGCAGGAGGTTCAAAAAATCCTACAAGCCCCTTCTAGTTGATTCTAGGTTGGCTTCAAGAGGATAGTTTCATCTTTCTGGTAAAGGAAGGATGGGTTCCTTATGATCCTCACTTAAGGGAGAATCATGAGGAATATATGGTCGTAAATCTGAAGCGGGTTAAGAAGGATACATGATGAACGTGAATTGACATCCACAAAATAAACCCTTGTTGATATATATTCCTTTGAAGGGGGGGTGGGGGTGGGGCGTTACCTCACGTAGGATGCCAAAGAGGCCTTAAAATACTTGGAAAATAAAATAAGAACCCTTTTGGAAGCAAAGGAATAAGTATGGCACCAAAAAATATGAGCCACTTGGTTAGAGAGTGGAGATGAAACCACAAAATTATTTCAGGCATATGCAAAGGGTTGGAAAATTTCCAACACCATATGGAGCCTAAAGGACTCCTCATGCATGGAAGTTACATATTTTGAAGGTTTGGCACATCTTGGGAAGAGGCATTTCCATGAGCTCTTCCTGGAGAATAATAAAGTTGATACAAAATATGTTGTCAAACTGGCTCAATTATTCCCATTTTTTGTAAATGAGGAGGATAATAGGGCCTTAATGGAGGAGGTTTTAGAGGTGGAACTGTAAGAAGTATTACATAGTTTCCAAAAAAACAAAAGCCCTGGATTAGATGGGTGGACCATGGAATTCTTCTTGGCCTTTTATGATATCATCGACAAGGATCTTTTGCATGTGGTGGAGGAAAAAAAAAAGGAAGGATGAATTTATGCCCCCATTAATTCAACCTTCATTGCACTGATCCCAAAATCCGATTCTCCTCAATCTATGAATGAATTTATACACATTTCCTTGTGTAACTATATAGACAAAGTGGTGGCAAAAGTGATCACAAGAATAATTAAAGTTATCCTCTCTGCCTCGGTATCAAAAGAACAATTTGGGTTTCTAGAAGGAAGAAATATACATGAAGTGATAGGGGTAGCACAGGAAGGGCTTCACTCCTTGAAAACCAGGAAAGTAAAAGGGTTTGTCTTGAAGATTGACTTGTCAAAGGATTATGACAGAGTTAGTTGGTTATACATTAGGCTACTCCTTACCCATATGGACTTTTAAGTCCATTTCATAAAGTGGGTAATGAATTGTATTACTTTGACATCTTTTGAAGTTATTATTAACAGTTCGACTTCTCCCTTATTCGATACAGGGTGTGGACTGAGACAAGGCTTCCCTCTCTCCCCTTTTCTCTTCCTCCTGGTATTGGAAGGTATCATCAGGACCATGATTTATGCAAAGGTAAAAGGGGAGTTTCAAGGAGTTCCAATCTCTCCCATGCTCAAACATTCTCATCTCCTTTTTGTGGATGATGTTTTATTATTCTGTAATAGGATGAGGGGATATGTAGACATTTTGAGATCTATCTTGGACCTCTTTGGAAAGGCAACAAGCATGATCATCAATGCATGTAAATCCACTATGTTGGTAAATAACATGGAGGAAGAAGAGATGACCTATTATTGCAATATATTTACTTTTGAAGTAAAGGAGCTTGAGGTAGGTTTGAAGTATTTGGGATTCAATCTAAAACCAAATTGTTACAAGAAGGAGGACTGGAACTAGATGCTCTCCAAGATAGAAAAATGAATTAAATTTTGTATATTTAAATGGTTATTCCTTGAGGGGAGGTTGACTTTGGTAAAATCGGTTTTGGAAGCAATCCCAATTCACTGGATGTCTCTTTTTGGATACCAAAGGGTGTTCCAAAGAGGGCTAGGAGAATTTGTTTCAAATTTCTCTGCGCAAGCTCAAAGGATCTTGCTTTCCTCCCCTGGGTTAATTGGAGAGATTTGGCTCTGCCCAAATCATTAGGGGGATATGGCCTAATATATATCTTCCTTTTTTCAAAATATTTGGTTGCAAAAGCATGCTGGAGATTGGTTACAATGGATATCTTGTGGTCTTCGGTGATCTTTTAGAAGTAAATTCATCCTAACTCCCTTAAGGAATGGATTAAAAGACCAATCAAATCCCATTCAGGATGTTATATTATATGGAAGGTGATTATACAAGATTTTAATGGTGTGGGAAATGGTCTATATTGGTGAGTTGGAAAAGGAAAAAAAGGTTTGACTGGGTATTGATCCCCGGTCTGGAAGGAGTGCCAATCACTCCCTCCCACTGTATTTGATTAATCATCTCAATGTTGGTTTTTTTTTTCATTCCTTTAATAAGATTGTTGATCCGGTCTTCATTTCAATTTGGTCTCAGGAGTGGAAGGGTCATCACCAGATGGGGCGATCCCTATATTGGTATTTTGGCAAATTACATCTGGGAACTAAAAGAAACAAACATTTGAATCACGGATATGGAAGATGATTTGTTCTGGCAGTATGCTCCACATGGGATTTACACTCCAAATCTCCACATAGGATTTACACTCCAAATCTTGGCTACATCCAACTAAACATTGAGATATACTTACGGGAGCGTTCCTGGTGGTGGGAAGGTATATGGAAGGTAAAATGACCTTTAAAGGCGCACATTTTTATGTGGTGTATGATTATTAATCGAGTGCCTACTTCGGATATAATGAAGAGGAGGTAGACTGAGGGGCCAAGATGGTGCTCCCTCTACAAAGAAAATGAGGAATCATGTCTCATCTTTTCTTAGATTGTCCCTTAGTGATTCAAATATGGCTTGAAGTCTCTCCATAGTTGGGCTGGATCTGTCCATGCTAGGGACAATCGATAGAAGAGGCTTAGAAATCATGGGCATCAAACTCATCCCTTTGCAACATTAAGTCCTTCCATCTTATAATTAGTTGGGGTGTTTGGTTGGCCTAAAATAACACTATCTTCAAGGATAAGTCCATCATCCTTGTGGTTATAGCCACTCAACGGTAAAGCATCTTGTCTCACTTTCCCCAGGTCAAAGATTCGGGTCATCCTTGGATACTTCAGGAAGTCGAAGTGGATCATTCAAAATCTTGTGCATACTTTGATGAGGCATCTAAACAAAATGGTCGTGTGTGTGGAGGGGAAGCCATTATTTTTCTCAAAGAAAATCATGTTTTCAAAATGAAAATGGGTTTGGGTCTAGGATCAAACAACTATATTAAGTTCATGTCCTTGAAGCTCTTATTAATTTTTTATGAAAAAGGAATAAATTCACTACAGATCTTTGGACACTCTTTGAATGTTATCAATTGAGGAAATACCAAATTTGTCACAATATTCAGTTAAATTCTTTGTTTAAGGAAATATTCATATTTTTGGATACATTTGACTCCATTCTCTTTCAACAACCTGTATACAGGGAACTTAGTATGGATGTAGATACACTATCTAAATAAGGTCTTCAATTGGAAACCTGGCAGTGGCTATTGTAGAATAATATGACGAAGAACAATATGCATATTATCACAGGTCTTTCATCAATACCCTAATAAATTTACCAGCTGCTTCATAATGGTTTGTTTTGGTACTTAGGACAGTTTTGTTCCTCATCTTATTGGCATATCGGATCCTATATGAGGAAGTATTATAGAGTCTCTTTCTGCTCCACTCAACACTACACAACTTCCATCTCATTACAGAATGATAAAATAATTTAACGCTACATAATATTATGTTCTACGCCCGGTTTCTAACCAGCGATTTCCATCTCATTGTAGTTGTCAATTAAAAAATCTTCGTTGAGAGACTCAGCCAACCAGAGTTCATTTTCATCTGTGAACGCATCAATTCCTACTACTTCTGTACCAAACTAACAATCTGACGTCCACAGCTGCAAAAGCTTTGTGACCTCCATTTCATTCGAAATAAATTCATCAACTGTATTGCCTAATAGGGAGCTCTCGTTTCCAAGTTCAGGCCGACAACTAGGGAGAATAAATCCTTTCTCTTGCTCCTCATCGATGGCACCGAGAAGATACTGAATGTCTGTATTTTGGAATTTGCATCACAAGAGGGAGCAATATTCAAAAACTGCAATTTTGTTCGTATGGAAGGTTGTTTTCAAGATAACCGTGATATGAATATTCCAACGTCTAATTGTGGCATGGTTTTATGGTGGGATTACTCATAGTGGGGAAGCAATTGGATTTGTTATACCAATAAGTTGTTTTATATATCAATTTAGTATCTCCTTTAGTCAAGATATTAAAAATGGATTATTATTATTATTATTATTATAAATTTTGTTGATCTACTAAATAAGTCACAACATATTTATTATTGTTATGAATTTAATATGTAACTTGTGGGAATTGGATTTGCTATATCAATAAGTTGTTTCATATACCAATTTGGTGTCTCCCTTAGCTAAGATCTTAAAAATGGATTATTATTATTATTATAACTTTTGTTGACCCACTAAACAAGTCACAATATCTTTATTATTGTTATGAGTTTAATATGTAACTTGTGGGAATTGAATTATTATTATAATTTTTTATATATACTAGGGAATCGACAACTTTCGTGACAAGTGGCCGATACCTATCCTAGCCCGCAAGCATGGATCACAAGTAAATCGGGGTGAGAATCGAACTTGAGACCTCCTTTACATATTTCCTTCCATTTACACAACACTTCCCAATCGATGTACACCCATGCGAGTTGTGGGAATTGAATTTGAATGTAAAGGATAACAATCATTATTTTCAACCATCCTAACTAAATATAGTTAACTTGTAAATATTTTTTTTTTTAATTAAACACCATTATAATTTATTTTTGATGGTAAATTCCTTATTTATTCCATTAAAAATACAATAATAGTACAATCAAGAGATGTGGGGTGGACTGAGAAAGAGACATCAAAAAAGATAGACTAGTAATTCTAAAGACTCAACTTTCCCTGATTGGGAAACTAAGAAATCAAACCTTGGAAAATTGGCCTACCCATAAAGGGTCAAACCGAGACTAAACAAAATGTAAGAGACCTGGAAACTGACAAGAGAAAGAAAATTAAGCAGAAAGACCTCTAGGGGGGATTTCTTCTACCAGTGGGCACCCGATGAAGTCACTATCACTGGAGGAGCTAGTGGAGTTGGATTTTGCTTCCTTAGTGGGCAATTTCGTACATTTGGTGAAGGAGGATGAGGGTGGAAAATCATTGTGCTAGACTTTCTGCATGGGGGGAGAATTCTAGACTTCAGCCGCCTATGCACCCTGCTTGACTAGATGAGCCTCCATTTTCTACCTGCAATTGGTATCTGAAGGGGTTGGGTTGTTGTGTTGCCCATTCAAGGATGATGAGTGGGCTCTATGATAACATAGTGAGTTGGAGGGACTCTAAACAAACACACCAGGAATACTAAGAAGGGATCGGGCTAGAAGACTTTTTACCATCTAATAGCTTTTTCAGAGTCTTTGGGTGCATTGGGTTGTGGGATGGAAGCTGGTCATTTTCTCCTCCCAGTCATCCAACATTTTCTGGATAGAGCTCGGGACCGAACGATTGTAGCCTTCCCGACTAACCACGACAGGTTGAGAATGGGCACCAGTCACTCTGCCTCCATGACCTCCCCTCCCCAAGCAGAGGGTAGAACTCATGCATTTGGGCATTGCAAGAACGATGAGCGACTTATGGAGAAGCTTAGGAGAAGGAAATGACACCCTATTGAGCTAGTAGCGAACAATGCAAGACTCAATCGGGAGAAGGGTCAAATTGACAAAGTTGTCAAGAGAATACCAACTAGAGGAGATCTGTACATCAAGAGGAATTTTGTCGAGTAGAAGAGCTGGCCAAGATCTGTACTGAATGAGTCGGGAGTCGAGGTTCCCCGAGTGGAAAAGGAAAGAGCTCTAGGAAATCAATTCCCACACCATCTGCAAATCCAAACCCGATGTCATCATACCTCATCGCACCTAAAGCATAATTGTAATGGCTCACGAAGTTAATGCTAGGGGCCTCAAGAAGTTTACAGAATTAATTCGCATGGAGTGTGGGAGGAGCGGGAGCTAGATGACCATTGATTCGAGTGCTAGAGAGGTGACCATTAATTCAAGTGTTGGAGACGACGTGAATGGAGGCCAAGTATGTCGTGTAAGCATCCGCATATAGACAACACCATTATAATTTATTATATATAAATGTTTTTCAATATTATTTTTAAAACATAATATATTCTATATATATTAAGGTAAGATACATAATTTTTTAAGCATTTCATTAAATATATATATATATATATATATATATATATATATATTATTTTTATTAAATTAAAATTAATTAATTAAACATTTTTTAATATACATAATTTATATATTATTTTTATAAATTTATAATATTTATAATTAAAAAGTTTTTAATCATTTAACATATTATTAGTTTTTTTAATTTGATATAATTAATATTTTGAATAGTTATAACAAACTAAATATTATTATTTTTTAATTTGATAATATTTATAATTAATATTTTTTAATAATTAAAAAAAAATGTTAAAATAATATATTAATATTATTTATTTAAAATTTTTAAAATGAAGTGAAAGCAGAAGTAGAGAAGCCACGTGTCTACTTTTCAATGTTATTGATTGTATTATAGATAGAGTTTACATCTTTATTATTTGTATTCACTCTTATTTGTTTGGTTAAATATTTAAAACTGAAATTATATCATTCATTTTATTCAATATTTAAATATTCTTAAAAGTGAGGGAATAATTACGTGTTTAACAAGTTTAAAATTAAATTAATATTTTTAAAATGAAGATGATGATGATGATGTTTATGGTTAATTTTTTGAGATCAAAATTGGTTTAAGTGGATTTCTTTAAAATATTATCTCAATGCTTGAAAAGTACTAAGAGAAGCTTTCCAAGATCACTAAAGTTTTGTGGTAAATATTTTGAAATTGAAATCTAATTTTCATCTTCAACCCTCTTGGTGTCACAAAGGCCTCTTGGTGTCACAAAGGTGTTGGATTTCCCAATGTCGAGTTTCACTATGCAGCTCATGCCAATTAGTCAAAACAAAAATATACTTTTGATCTTCAAGATTAGGGTTAAACACCTCTTTATAATATCTTTATTTTATTTTATCCTCTAATTCTTTATCCCACCATAGATTCTCCTTAAATTTAGTTAGCTAATGACTGTCTCTCATGCCGCTGTTAGTGACAATGAAAAAACAACATTCAAAATTTATAATATTAATTTTATGTTTTTTTTGAAATATGAAAGTCAATATATCTTTGAAATTACAATGCCTTCTTAGTGCATGCTAGGAAGTCCTTAACATTATCAAACTTTTTTTTTCTTTATTGACTCTCTTCTAGTGTTGGGTATAACTTATTTTTAAAATGGTTAAGATGATAAAAAGTTATAGCAGAAATAAAAGATGTATGTATTTTAGATTTTGATATATGTCAAGAAAAAAATAGATTACTATTACTCTATTCTGTAGTTTCATTAACAACAGATTTGTGTAGCCTAAAAACATAAATATAGAGATGTATTACATACACTTACACTAGAGTTGTCATTCCTTTCCCAAAAAAAATTGAATTGGAAATAATGCACACACACACTTAAGAACTCGAACACGCTCTAAATAACACACACACATTCATAAAATCCAAACTTGATCTTATGCCTCTTTTTCTTTGATTCCCACACCCGCTCTCCCCCATCTACTCTTCACCTCATCTCCTCTCCTAATTCCTTCATCCACTTTGTTGAAACAAAACTTAATTTTTTTTACCTTAAGAACAAAATTTTTGGTATCCTTGAATCTTTTCATTAGTAAAATCTTTATAAAACAAAACTTTTCATCTCCGGTGAATTCGAAATGCCCTTATGATTCATTCTTAGAAAAAGAATGGTTAAATTTTAAATTAATGTATGTTCTAAACACTTTTTCGAATAATATTTTAAATGAACCATAATGATAAAACTTAAAGAAATGTTAAATTCATATCGAAATATCGGGATTCGCAGTTTTGAGATAACAAATTTCAAAAAAAACGAATAGCGAAACCCCAATCCCCGATTTCTCGATACATTAATCCTTGATTAATTCATCATTTACTTAAATCTCATTTAAGAAGGGGTTTCAACTTTAAACTAATCATATCGAGAAATCGCGATTTGTGGTTTTGAGAGAACAAACAATTGTCATCGCATTCCCTGATTTTCCAATCCGCGATATCAATTAATTCTTAAGTAAGGTTTAAAGTTAAATTAATTAATGTTAAGAATGATTAAGAATAATAATCTCATCGGGAAATTGCGATTTGCGATTTTGCGAACAGTAATTTTCATATCATCAAATATCCCGATTTCCCGATCCTCGATTTCTCGATTTTCGATTTCTTGATTAACAAAATTACGAAAAGCTAAGCTGGATTAATGAAGATATTAATGGGTCTTAACTAAATTAATACATCGCAATTTTGGCAATCAGGGTTTTGCGATGACTTATTTTCTTGACAGCGAAAGTTTCGAAACTCCGATGAAAGTGTTTTCAATCTTAAGCTAACATTAACGTTAATTAACCACTTAAGCTAAAGAAAAGATTAAGGTTTTAAAATCTTAATAAATGAATCGTTAATGCGATAATGTTTTGATTTGGTAAGTTTCTATCATATTTAAAAATATCGCAAAAAACTCAGGTACAAACATTTAATGCATATTATTGGGAATATCTTTTGCATTTATTTCATAACATACGAACAAATATCGAGGATTTTACGATATATTCAAAATGATTTTTGAAACGATTACATTATTGTGAAGCTGAATTCTTCTCTGTTACAGATATTCGAGCGAGCACAGAGTTTTCCTCCTCTTTTGGGCTATTTCATAATTGGCAGTTTCGCTTGCTCTGGAATCTTGCTGCTGAGGTACCGAACACAGAGCTGGGAACATACAATCATGGCACCTAAAAAGGCTTCTAAGAAAACCGAAGAACAGCCGGAAGGCGACATCATTTCAGACACTACTGCAGCCGGAGTAGTTCACAATCTTAAATCATGGGATGCAATTGCAAAGAAAATGGAAGATGAGCTTTCATTTTCGGATGACGATGGGGAAAATCATCTCCGAGATATCGCCGAGACTGGTCTCCATAAAGTTGTTGCATGCCCAAGACTGGTTTCACATACAGATATGATTGCTTGGGCACTGGATAGGGTGGATGTTCCGACAAGGAGTATCCTAAACGAGCAAGGAGTTGTTATCAGCTCATTCAGACCCGAACATATACAAGTAATGTATAAGCTATCTCCAAACTATAAACACACTTTTAATAAAAAAATTGTAGCTGCTTTTCAACAAAAAGAATGCATTGAAGGAGGCCAATCATACCCGGACATGATAAAAGAATGGGTCAGAGACAAAAAAAAATTTAGGGCCGATGCACAGGGGATATATGCCACTGCTTCATTGAATGATTATATGAGGTATTTAGTAATGATGTTATGCAGACTATATGGGAAGAAGGACTCGAATCATTTTAGTGCAGAATGGACACCCCTCCTAGAAGAGGTTTAAGAGGGAAGAAGTTTCAACTGGCATAAGATTTTATTGGAAAATATCAGTACAGAAGTTATGAAGTATCAAACAACTAGATCAAAAGGACAAACAATTGCCTTTTATATGTCGGCTTACATAATGGATGCTATTTGCTTTAAGACTCCATTCCCATTGATGAATTGGAGTTGGGATCCTTCCTGTGCAGAACCTGTCCATAAATATCATTCGGCTCTATGGGAGGACAATGCCAAAGATAATTTTTATGAGATATGTCATTATGTTATGATTCCTCTACACAGAATGTTCTTCGGATGTGAACCCCCTCGGATTTCACATACCATTTTATAAAATCTTAAGACAGTCGCCGATTGGTTCATTGAAGAACATTTTTCATATGTTAGGGTTTATGGATGTTCTATCCCACCACATGCACTCCCAAAAATACTTCCAGATAGGTTAATTTTCCGTGAAGTAGCTTATCAGTTAGTAAATGGTGGTATTGGACTTGAATTAAAATCTCAACAGAAGAAGTCATGGCCTCATTTTCCTGTTTATCTAGGAAAATTTTCTTTATTAAACTTTGGTCATTCTAAGGCAGAAGCAGAGTCATTGAGTGAAGTAAAATTAGTAGATATAGAACACAGGAAACATGATCCATATCAAGTTATAAATCGACATGTTGCACAGTGTGGATTGAAAGCATATGAACATGAAGACTCTTTTTATGATGATATTTTCAAGAATGTTAAGTCATATGATGAAGTTCAAATAAGGGTGCAAACCTTGTCACCTGATGCATAGGTGGGGTTTGCATCTTTCCAAAGAAATAGAAGACAGTGTTTACCAAAGATTTTGCAGGGTGAAGTATCGACATCTGAGCAAGCATCAGAAAGCATTCCTCCTGGTTTTGAAACTATTATTAAATATGATATAAGTGGTAAAGACAAATCAAAAGATTCTGAAGCACCCCCTCATAATACAGAGGACTCTCAGGTCAAAGAAGCACACACAGAAAAGGGAAAAGGAGTACAGACAAACCCAATAGACCTCGATGACATTCCAGAAATCGTCAGGGGAACAGCTTCAAAAGAATTGAGCAGTCCTATTACAGCATTAACCCCACTTTAGGAAACTTTTGGAAATCCTCACGAAGGAGTTCTGTACGTGAGTGACTTAGAACAAATTAGCAGAGATGAAATACCATCATCAGATTATTTCTTCAGCAAGAAACACAGAGCTGTGTTGAAACAGGAATTACATCCTGTGGGAGAAAAAACAGTCAAGAAACACAAAATTATTATTGATGGGAAAAAGCTACAAGATAGTGCATTTGCTACAGAGTTAGTAGGGTCTATGGGGGCCATAGCATCGGCCAATATGTACTCTGTAGAAAATTTGATCAATACTATAGAGCAGAAGAATCAGGAAATCACACAGCTTCGGGACAGACTGAAAGAAAATGACAAATTGATTGGATGGGGTATACAAAAAGGTCTTGAGCAAGCTAGGCTCAAAGATATACAGGATATTCAAAAGTTAAATGAAAATTTAACTGAAGCAAATCATATGATACAAACTACCCAAGAACAAGTACAGGCACTGGGCAATGAAAATAAATCGCTGCAAGACAAAATAATTTCAATTACTAACCAAGTGATTGGAATAGATCAATTCAAAACTAAAGAAGCTGAGATATATGCTAATATCCAGGAAGAACAACAAAAGGTATTTTGCAATCTGGAAACCATCCAGAGTTATTTTCATGAATCTAAAAGATCCTTGGACGAGGCTGTGTTAAAAGAATTGGAAGCTAAAGCGGTAAGAAATTCTTTCGAAAAGATACTCACTGCTTTACAGAAGGAGGAAAATGGAATATCACAAAAGTTGTCTATTGCAGAGCAGTTAAAAGGAGATGCAATGATAAAAGTTTGGGAAACAAACTTGGAAGGTTATAAAAAGATCACAAAAAATGTCAATGAAGATTGCCAAAAGGTTTTTAATTCCATTGAAAAAGAGTCAACACATATCAGGTCAGATGGATTATCCAATTCATTAGGAGAGATTGACATTAACAGGTATCGACTGAAAGCAAAAGAGGAACTGGAAGAGAAAAGAGCTGAAATTTCAAACATCAAAATAGTCAATATGGCCGAAATCGAGAAGCTAATGATAACTTCCAGTTCAAAACTGGAAAAAGTTAAATCCACAGAGAAAGCAATTGCAAACCAGTTGTCAGGATTACAAAGAAGTTTCTTCTCCTTTGAAGCAAATGAGATACCCGAGGCTCCTAAGGCTTTGGTGAACTTTTTAGAAAAACATGTTCAAGCAACCGAAGTAGATAAAGAAAGTTTTTCTACTCAGAGTTAAAACTTTGTAAATATTTCTATTTTTAGTATTTTGTAATAAATTATAACGGTTGACATTAGTCCATTGCAACCGAAAGATTAGGAAGTTGGTTAGTTACCAACGGAAATTTTGGACAGAAATGTATAAATATAATTTCGTGAGGCTGAAACAGGGCTTCAGAAATTTTGGGGACAAGACAATTTTGTACGATCAGCTTTAAAGTTTATCAGAATATCACTCACAACAAGATTCTGGATCTTGTCATTCAGTGACTATGTTCTATCCTTCTCTAGTTTCATTTGTTAAATTTTCTTCTTAATGTGCATTTCTAGCAAGTGAATCAATTTGGAATTATATGCAATTATTGTTTATAGTATCAGATTGGTTTGGATGTTGAATGTGTTGCAGTTTTTCCTCTGGAATTATTTCAATAATTTTAAGACCTGTAACTTTCTGTTCCTTAATATTTTCTTTTGTTAGAAAACCTGCGTTACTTTCTTTATTGTAATGGAAATATAAGATTCTTTCCAGATTAAAGCCTTATATTTCTCTGTGTCATGTTTCATTGTTTATGATTTCATAATTGTCACTGAACCAGGAAACGACCTTACTTGTGTCTTCATTTTCTGTTTTAAGTTTTAAAGTTGTTTTATCAATATCTTACCTGAATGTCTGAAGTAACAAATTTATTAAAAAACCCTCTTATAAAAATATAAAAAATCAATCACCCATGACAGTCCCTAACGGAAGACAACCAAACGTAGAACTCGGTTTACAAGATCAAACCAGCATTGTATTGAACCTATTTAATACCATCTTACAAACTGCAACAAATAGAACCGAGTTAGAGCGATCGTGGGCAGCAATTGAACGCAATATAACCATCCAGGAACAAAGGGAAGAAAGACGGAGACAGTTGAGAAACTGAATTTGATCTAGCTTTCTTTGTTTCTTTGTTTTAAAAGTATTATCATATTTGGATTTCTAGACGGTGTGTTTTATAGCCTTAAAACACAAACTCTGGAACAACACACTTCACCCCCCCGCCCCCCTCTCTCTCTCTCCTACATATACCGCTATCTCATTGTCACTTTGTATCTCCCTCCCTCTCTCACTCATTGTATCCCTCTCTCTCTCTCTTTACCTCTCTCTACCTCCC
>ML779010.1:94864-168119 GCA_009831015.1 Picea engelmannii | reverse complement strand
TCTGCCTCTCCCCCCCTCTCTCTCTTACATATACCCCTCTCTCTCCCTCCCTTCCTATCACTCTCATTGTGAAATAAATTACGGTATGATTATGAATACGAAAGAAATGATGTATTTAAGAAGATGTGCTTCATACTTGAGATATAGACTACAACACAAAAAATAAATGCAAGTCAAATAAGTCACCACCTGAAAATAAGGTAGTGCTCTCTCTCTACCCCTCTTTCTCTCATTTACTTCTCTCTCTCTATACCCCCTCCCTCTCTCCATATCACTTTTGACCTCTCTTATTCTCTTAATGGCTCTCTCTCTTCCTCCCTCTCTCCCCTGGCTCTCTCCTACATCTACCCTCTCTCCCCCTTGTCAAAGAAAGTATCACAAATCCTCTAAGATATTACCCTCCCTCTCTCTCCTCATTTTCAATCTCACTCTCTCTCTACCCCTCTTTCTCTAGTTCTACCTCTCTCTATACCCCCTCCCTCTCTCCATATCATTTTTGACCTCCCTCCCTCTCCCCATTTGAAAGAAAGTATCACAAATCCTCTAAAAAAAGTTATGGAAGAAAATTGAGTTGTTCTTAAGGACCTCTAAACGTGAAGTTACATTTAATCTTCCCAAACAAAACTGAACTTGGTAAGTTCCCTGATCTTCATGGATTTGCTAGTTGACTTAATGCATGTGGGATTTGGATCCTTAAGAAAAATAATTACATGCCCTTTAACATTTTCTTCATAAAACAAATGACAATTTCAATAATTACATCCATTTGTCCGAGTATAGTCTATCAAATTGAGAGACATACTTCACGTTTTTTAGAGTTGAATATAAGGAGGGTCATGGATCATCAAATGATGATGGAGTACAACTAGAGATGTCAAATTTTGCACAAGAGGAAAATACCTTGCTTGAAAATATGAAAAATCTACACAAAAGAGGTTAATGTGCATTTGCAGAGGCAATATCGAATTGTTGAAAGGTCGACTTCAACTTTCGATCAGTGGATTTGCAGCCAATAATTCTGTACAGTGGCCGTAGAATTTTTATTCTTATAAATTTTTAAAATATAATCATAAACATAATTAACTAATTTCAATAATTAATTCAGAAATATAATTGTAATCAAAATTTAAAAAATTATTCATTAATATGTTTTGTGTTTTCTTACGCTCAAGGCGTTCTTTTAGGGGCAGTTCACTCTCGCCCTTTCGTTGTCTGTCCATGGCAAATCAATAAGTGCCAAATGAATCACCAAATGCCACGTAAATGCATTCTTGGCCTTCACCAACTCACTTCTCCTTGCCGACTCAAACAGAGACCTGGAGGTTATTATTCACTAACACGCGACCTGGAGGTCATCACGCCATTGCATGGCTGCCTTTCCCTTTTTGAGGCCAGAAGCTTACAAAACGTTGTAGGTCGATTTCATACCTGAGTTGATGTTCAATTCAAAACTCTCGTCCGATGAACGACTGCTGGTCAAAGGAAGGTTTGGATCCGATTGCAGAATATTCTTGAGGATGGTTCTTGTGTCTTTAGGAGGATCTGCCATCGTCGGTGAAAATTCCCCCGCTCGCTTGGATACTTCTGCAATTCCCGTATCGATCCTCTCAAACCTCGAAATTTAAATCAGATTATCTCTGTCCAACAACTGAAATAAACTGAACTGTAATGTGAAGCAAGCAATTCGGATTCGGAACAAAGTCAGAATATGCAGGCAGGCAGACAAATATATTCAGACTTCTGGTAAACAGTCGGCTCAATTCAATCCAACTACTGCTGAGACCTTGGAAACAAAGTTAAAAGGCATGTGTAATATAAGAAACAGATGCAGAGCCAACGAGAACGTATGATGAAATTTCCTGGATGAACGACACTAAGTTCAGGACAGGACCGGCCAAATATGTGTTGGCAGCGGAGAACGTTCTGGATGGGGTCGGGGCTATTGTTTACTGCACTGCTCTTGTTTGTCATCAACAATATCGAAATACAATATGATATTTTGGTTCTGCAAAGAGAATATGGTGATGGTGAAGGAAGGAGAATTAAGTCGGTTTGAGATTGAGGGATGGGCAGCCAGGGAAGACTCTGGCATTCTCTCGCCCATCAACTTCACTTGTTGGTTCCAGGGATGGTTAACCCTTTTTATTTGTAAGTGGATGGGAAAGTCCAGTTTCATTTCACTAAATTTTTTAATTTGTATTGGCAGGAAAACCGAATCCAATGATGTAACTAACAAGGTCACACACTGTAGAATCTATCACTCAGATCTACACCAAATTCGAAATACCCAATGGTTACAGGGTAATGTCTTTCTATTTTTCTCTATTACCAACGCTACCTCATATCCCTATCAGTTTTTTAGTGTTTTTAATTAGCAGTATGTGATTAGTCACAAAATTGTAGGGTATGTAACTAAACTGGGATCAGAAGTGAAAAATTTTGTTGTTGGAGATCGCGTGGGCGTGGGCAGCTGCATGGTTTGGAGTTGCCAACAATGTGATTCCTGTAGCGAAGGGAAAGAGTAGTATTGTGAGAATATTTTTTTGAGGTATAACGCCATTAATGTGGATGGGTTTCCCACTTTTTGAGGTTACTCATCCTTGATGGTTTGGTCATGATACATAGTTTTCCAAATTTATGCATTGTAACCATTTTTATTTTAGATCTCGACTAAGTATAGTTTTAATCAAATCTTTGGTGTTGAGGTGTTGATTTGTAGTGAATGCAGTGTAACCATTTTTATTTTAGATCTCGACCAAGTATAGTTTTAATCAAATCTGTGGTGTTGAGGTGTTGATTTGTAGTGAAGATATGGGAGACTCTGTCGTTTGATGCAACAACCCCATTGCTATGTGCGGGCATAATTGTATACAGCCCCATGAAATACCTCCAAATGACAGAGCCTGGAAAAAACCTTGGCGTGGTGGGGCTTGGTGGTTTGGGACACATGGCTATGAAACTTGGCAAAGATTTTGGACTGCAAGTAACGGTGACCAGTCCATCACCTAAGAAGGAAAAGGAAGCCTGAGAATTAGAATAGATTAAAACAGAAGTGTAAAAAAGATGGATAAAATCACAGAGTGGAAATCCTTTATCTATGCAGAAAGAGAATTGTGGCAGGTGATTTCCTTGGACCACTGAGGTACTTCTTTTGAATTTCGAGCTAAAGGTCATTGTTGGTCTCATGCCTTTAAATTTGTGGGATTGTGGGGATTTAATTGGACTAAATAGGAATCATAGTTATGTAAATGGAACCTGGTAAGAGATAGGCCTATCGAATTCTTCCAAAATGGTTGTATGCCATCAATCCTATCATTTTGCAGGCATCCATCCATGTTATCTAGTCTCAATAAGTTTCCATTCCTGTTATCAAATGTAATTCTATGCAATGTATGTAGCCTATAGCTATTCAATGAATCCACCAAAAAATCGGTCATTGGCTTGGACTGAAATTCCATTGAACTCTAAATTTGCCATCATTTTGCATAGTGAAACTCTTCATGAAATCCAAATTCTTCTTTCAACCTACTGGTGACAACTTTACTCAAAGATCCATGTTCAATTCTTTGGATGCATTCTCGTGCTATTCAATCCCTTTACTTGATCTACCCAAGTGTGAAGCTAGCATCAAAGCTTCTTTGTGTTTCTGGGAGCGTTGAAAAGTCATGGATTATAGATTGGAGAAGATCAACTTTGTGAAGTGGGGATGACGAGGATGAAAAATTTAAGGTAAGAGGCCAATACTCAAATAATAATGATGGTCACAAAGTTTGTTTAGATTCATCAATTTGGAGAAATCTACCCTCTGATCAGATTTAAGACTATGTAAGAAATTTAGCCGAGTCATCCAAATTTATGTTCCCAATTTCATGCATATAACCCTAATCTTAATGTGTGGCACCCAATTTCACTCTCATTCCTTCCTTTCCACGCCCAAGGCCTAGCTTCTGCAGGTGGGTTTCTCTGTTGTAAGGGGAACTCAATCGATCATTATCAATTGTGGTCTGCAATCCCATCATAGAGCATTGGTTGATCCTCCCCATATAGTGCCCTTTCCCTCAATATACAGGAAGATGTATGGATTAAAATTCAGGCCCTCATGCTTAAAGGATTTCACCATTCCAAGACTTGTACAGTTTTCAAGAAGAACTTTGTTGTAGGGGGATTTTTGAAAAGGAGCATATTAGACAACATAAGGATTTGGGAGCTTTGTGAAAATGCCATGGCTTGGAAGGAAGTTGCCAAAATGAAAAATAATTTGTTCAAGGAATTGTACACAGAGGAGAGCGAACTATATTTCATTGTAGTTGGGCATGTGAATCTGATTTATTTATTGATCTATAAAAGGCCTCAAATGCTTGTATTAAATATCTTCACTAGATTATGGTTCCGGTTGCCACCCCATCTCGTGGCAAGAACATTTGATATATTGTAACAATGTGATGCTATGATTGACCAGATAAGAATATTTTTCACCAAATGAGGGTAAAGAAGACATTGGTACCACGTATCTCATATAGGATCAGTATCACCAAAAGATCATGGAAAGGAATCACAGTATTTGCTTTGTGGCGAAAAAGGGGTCTTACATAGTTTTAAGCAATGATTTCAAGGTTCACTTTCCTAATTGCCATGGTGACAAGTATTAGTTGTGACAAATGCCACAATTACATCCAAAAGCATGCATGTTTTATGCTATTGGCATTATGCATGTGATCTATTTTGGCAGAGTGCACTCTTTCATGCCAGGAATAGGTGTCAAGTCTTAGCTTGATGCTAATATTTCAAATCCCTCATATTCACATCTCTTCTGCATAGAACATAGGATCTAGTGCTAATGTTGGATGTACCTCAGAAGGTTATTGTGGGGCATGATCATGTGTTGGCAGTTTCTAGGATTAGAAGCTTCCAAAGCCTTATCACGAATAAAAAAGGTTTTCATTGGAACAAGAATGTGTATCATGCCAATCAAGCAGAACTTATACATTCGACGGAGTTCCTAACGTTGAGGCTAGAACTTGTCACTTTACCACCTTATATAGACGAGGCATACCATGGTTCCTTTTATATGGCTCAATCTTGTCTGCAGTGGATATGTTGTTCATTTGTTAAATTAATGGTTTTCTAACATTGACTGTAATTTTTAGATAGAAAGATAGACATGCAATGCTCTAAACTCCTCCTATATTGTCAATTTGCTCCATTAATTCCTAACTTAATTTAATAAGCTACTAATACCAAGGAGTTATACTTTGAGACATTCCAAGATAAGAGTTGGATCCTTTGGTAAAGATTGGTCCTCCACTCTTGAAACACATAAGGAAAAGAGAGTGTTTTATATGATTAATATGAATGTAACTTTATGAGCCTACTAAAGCTCAAATAGTGGAAATTTCTCGACGGGCAAGAGAGAAGTCAATTTGCAAGAAAGACTCAAAGAGACCTAAATAAGTAGCACAAATTCACTATGAAATCAAGAAATAAGAGTTGCTTATCAAGGAGACAGTGGACGACAAACCCTAAGTGGAAAGTCGCAAGAAGGAAATGGGCTTGCTCCATAGAAGATCTGGACTGGGCATGTTGAATGCATAGATGATAGTGGAAATGGTTTTGAGAAAGTGGTGCAGATATCTGAATCTCAGAGACCCTTTTATAGTGCCCTTGGCCATGGACTTGGTGGAAAAGGGTTTGCAAAAGCTGGGTACCTTAACTAGACAAAAAATTAGGATTTGTCTATCTGCATCCTTCTGGTTAGCTGCAACACTTTGTCTAAAGTAGACCCATTTACCACTTATGAAGAAGCTTGAGGAATGCTCTGGAATACCATCTAAGTTGATACTTTTGGCTGAATTCAGACTCAGAAGAATTCTGAAGTTGAAGAAACAGGAGGAAGGGTCGGCAAAGTGCTCAAGTTGAGGGCTTTTCCTGTTTTCTTCATATCTTTTGGAAGATCTCTTGATCTTTGATCTTCGGTGTGGGAATAGCCAACAAACACAATGTTCTTGTTTGCAGTTGGTATGATCTATCAGTGCACTACAAGAGGGGCAGGACATTTATAAAATGCATGTATACATATAGGTAGGTAGAATGAATGCCATTTTTTGTGACATATGGTATATAGGATTTAGTTGAGGTTCAGAATGACTTGCGTCTAGCTTCCCATCAGTAGAAATTGCCCCTGTAAAACCCAAAATGTTATCTAACGTTCCCTTTTAATATGACTTAACTTCAGAAGAAATTTTTTTGGTTATCATGCAACTCTCTATGTGTATATGGCAGCAGTCATCTTCTATATCATGTTTCATTTCGTGTTTCAGTCATTTTGACTTAATTTGTTTCAGGTAAACATAATCGACGCTTATTTTACATTTGCACGGATTTTTACAAGCGATCAATCAAAAAATTCAACATGGGTTTCATTTTTCTTTTACAAAATTTCAGTTTACAATCTTTTTTCATTTATTGACATGTATGAGCTCTTCGAAAGGTCTAAATTTACACGCTTAAGTAAACAACCTCTTCAGGAGAAAATCAACCTCTGCATATTTTTCAATTCTGTTTCAAAATTAATGGTTTAGATGCTTTCGAGCTATTATGTCTTCTTTTAGGGAAATATTAGATCTTATCTTAATTCTTAGAGAAGATGGGAGACTGTAAGGAGTTTCTAAGACTCAGAGAGTGACGAGTTAAAAATTAATGGTTTAGATGCTTTCGAGTTGTTATATCTACTTTGAGGGAAATATTAGATCTTATCTAAACTCTTAGAGAAGATGGGAGACTGTAAGGATTTTCTAAGACTCAGAGAGTGATGAATTAAAAATTAATGGTTTAGATGCTTTCGAGTTGTTATATCTTCTTTGAGGGAAATATTAGATCTTATCTAAACTCTTAGAGAAGATGGGAGACTGTAAGGATTTTCTAAGACTCAGATAATGATGAGTAGTGATGAGTTACTAGAGAATAGAGAAATGAGAGCAATTTATTTGCATCTTGAAACACTATTTAATATACCATTATGAATATTAGATCTTATCTAAACTCTTAGAGAAGATGGGAGACTGTAAAGATTTTTTAAGACCCGGAGAGTGATGAGTTATTGAAGAATAGAGAGAGAAAGAAGAGCGATTTATTTGCATCTTGAAACACTATTTAATACACCATTATATTTTCCCTCTTCATCTGTTTTACTTTTTCTCTTTTAACACCAAGGATTTTCTTATAATGAAAGGTCACAATGGCCTGTGAGATTTTCTCTCAATTTTCTTTTCTTATAATAAAAATGTTAAAAGGGTCATTTTTTTTTCTTCATGATGGAATAATTCACATAACAATTTCTCATTTTGGGGATGTTATGGAAGAAAACTTTCCAATGAAATACATATATTAGGAAACTTTTTAGGTATTTTCCTTCATTTGTCATTTGATGGATGTTTTATTATTTTAGATATTAAATTGTCATCAATGAAATTTCAATTTATTGGTTAAACTAAAACATTTTCCATGCAAATTTTGATTTTGATTTTTAATGCCCTTTATAACTATACTTTTAAATATATTAATTTTAAAATTTTTGTAATAATGCAAAATATATATATATATATATATATCAAAATCTTGAAAATTTATAAAAATTTATTTCCAATCTTTTCAAATATAAAGAAAATCAATTAATTTTTTTGCATTTGTTTAAAGGTTAAAACCATTTTTTTAAAGAAAACCAACTATTTATTGCATTCGTTTAAAGATTTGATAAAAAAAAATGATCTTAATAACTATCATCATTATTTAAAATTAAAGTTATACAAGAAATAAGTCTTAAATTAATAATTTATCATTTAAATATACATATAGATATAGATGTTATATATATATATATATATATATATATATATATATATATATATATATATATATATATATATATATTAGAAATCTCATGTTAAATGGAGACCCGAATTTTTGTTGTTCCTAGTGACATAGCCAAACTTAATCAAGAGTGTGCCATGCGATTTTGATTCCTTCAAGAAAATAAAACTCACAAATCTCTCTCTTTCTCTTGAGTTTTGAAGAAGAGATGTCATCAAAGCTAAATCATTAATAATTATATTAAAAATTTTTAAAAATTTCAAAATACAATATAAATGTCATCTAAAAGAAAATTTGTTTACCTAAGTATCTATGAACAGTGATTTTCAATTTCAATAATATATCCATGGATCATGAATTTCAAGAGAAAAATTAGATAATATATAATTAGGAAATAATTTTTATTAGAGATCTTTAATCATGGGAATGGTAATTATTTTGTTAATAAGGTGCATTAACACATTTCACAAATAATTTATGTATTTCATTGGTTTTGGCAGCTATTTTATCTTCTCTTGAAGCTTTTGATGTCTCTCCCGCTCTGAGTGGAAAAACAAAAGGGTACTAGTGTTCTTCTCTATTGCAAATTCGATTGTTGGAAACGAGACACATTATTAGATATGATATATTGCATATGATATATTGCAAAAGGTTACTAGTGTTTTTTTCTATTGCAAATTTATTGAGTGATTGTTGGAATGCAAATTTATTGAGTGATTGTTGGAAACAGGACATATTATTAGATATGATATATTGTTAGCAGTGGGTAATGAAGTAACAAAAACAAAAGGTTACTAGTGTTCTTCCCTATTGCAAATTTATTGAGGGATTGTTGGAAATAGGACACATTAGATATGATATATTGTTAGCAGTGGGTAATGAAGCAACAAAAACAAAAGGTTATTAGTGTTTTTTTCTATTGCAAATTTATTAAGGGATTGTTGAAAACAGGACACATGTCTAATACTACCTATGTTAAAATAAAAGTTACGATGGTTTTGTATTTAGGATAATAATAAAAGTTAACTACTATTTTATTTCATTTGCATATCGAATTATGATTCAATATATAGGTAAAAAATAGCTTTAAATGATATGTAGAATTAAAACATTTACACTAATGATGATAAAACATATGTTACTCAGCTTTCTTAGGCGTTCCCTTCCCCGGGATATGCTAGTTATATTATTCACAATTTTTAATTCAAATGCATATTTACACACATACGTTACGAACAGAAGACTCGCCAAGCAGATACACGCCTCCACAACTCGTGAGAATAAATAACTAGCATTAACAAAAAAAACGTTCTCATCTTGCAACCACGTACCATATCTGAATTTGATAAAACTCGTTGCCCTAAACAGGACACACCGTTGTACGGGTATACGATTAATTCCACTATCACTGATAAACAATGTAAAAGCGTACATAAATATAAAATTTGGGCTTAAAATTCCGCAACGCTACGTTATATTTCTGTTCCTAATCAGGAATTTTCATCTCATAATCACAGCAGTCGATTAAAAAGTCTCCGCTGAGAGATTCGGCCAACCAGTCTTCATCTGCGAACACATCAATGCCACCTCCTTCTCTACCAAACCAGCAATCCGACGCGCAGAGCTCCAAAAGCTTTGTAGTCTCCATCTCAGTGGAAAACAATTCACCATCTGCATTGCTTAATGAGAAGCTCTCGCTTCCAAGCTCATGCTGCCAACTGGGAAGAAGAAATTCTTGCTCTTGCTCGTCGTGAATGGCACCGAGAAGATACTGAATGTCTGTGTCCATGCTACAATCACTCTCTGAATTATATCGATCGCTCCCATCTTTAATTTCCAGATTCCAAGAACCGGCGTCATTGTCTATTCCCGGAGATCTAGTTCTGCAATTTTCGTCGGAGGCGGCGAAATTGAAATCATGGTCCAGACGGGAGATCATTATATCCGCGCGAGCGTGATCTTGAATTTCAATATGTGGAGGGCAGGAAACGGCATCGCAAAAACCTTGGGGATGGTTCATTCCCTCGCCTGTATACGAAACCTGCTGGCAATGGCTGGAGAGTTGAGGATTTACAAGCTTGGGCTGCATAAAAACCATAATAGACTCGAAGGAAATCAAGTAGCAGGGCTGGACTCTTTTCCTTTCATTCGAAAATGCGTATCGAAGGCGGAGTATATAGAAACAATTTGAAAGAAAAGATTTGAGTAAAGATCTGTGCGAGTGCATGGATTATGATGGCCATGTTTAGTAACTGCAGCAGCGGCAAGTACAAGAAAACAGAGAAAGAAAGTAACAGAATATGTGGACGTTAACTGCGGGCACAACGGGAATGAAACGATCCGCCTGGACGACATGTAACACAACAGAAGGGCGTTATTAATAGAGTTTTTGAAAACGAATTAACATGGCGGAAAAGAAAGGGATTCAGATCATGACTTCGGACCTTCTCAATCAAGAATGCTCACGGTTAAAGAATCCGTTGATTAAGAGCGAGGGGTATTCGAAACATACGAAAGGTTATTGTCACCATGAGCGTGATCTGCGCATTCCAAGTTCTAATAATCGTGACACGATTTTGTGTTTAATGTGGGATATACTCCCCACTTTTATCTCGTGTTTCTCTCATCTTGGTTTAGATTCAAGAAAAGGCTAAACTAATCATAATAGAATAGTTTATTGGAGTTTTGTGGGACAAGGGGTCTCGTTCAATGAAGGTATACATATCTTATTTTTTTGGATTTGAACTTGTGACCTTTTAAAAGGAAATACATGTTCTTAACCATTAGGCTCACCTCTTGGTGCATGATAAATCCATAATTAATGTTGATCTACTGCTAAATTTTATGAAGGTGTAGATACCCTACCCCCTCCAAATTTGAACCTGTGATCCCTCTTAGTGCATGATAAATTCATAATTAAGGTTGGTGTATTGCTAAAGTCTACGAAGGTGTAGATACCCTACCCCCTCTGGATTTGAACCTGTGACATCCTAGGAGGAAACATGTGTTCTTAACATTAGGCCCACTAAAGTAGATATAAATTATATTACTTTAAGGTGGATATTGAAATATTTTATTTATAGTCAACATTAAAATATTTTTTTGTTATCAATATTTTTTTAAATGTTACATGTCAACTCCCTATTGAA
The DNA here is from genome assembly GCA_009831015.1 of Picea engelmannii. Taxonomy (NCBI): domain Eukaryota; kingdom Viridiplantae; phylum Streptophyta; class Pinopsida; order Pinales; family Pinaceae; genus Picea; species Picea engelmannii. The sequence continues at coordinate 157,104 of ML779010.1, read as the reverse complement.
TATAGAAAGAATTACACATATTTCTCATGATGAGCTATACAAAGTGTCTTTTAACATAAAAATAATGCTAAGCTCAAAGACCCTTTATGAATATAGTCATGTTCTATAGCCTTAAATTCTTTTCCAAATAATCTCCAATTTGGATCTTGTCCAAAAATTACATTTTTTATTACTTATTGATATGTCATTCAGAATGCACATGTGTTAAGATAAAATGTATCTACAAAAATAAACTTCCTCAAAATTTCATTGTGAAAATCATGAGTGACTGATTTGCATGTAGGAATACATGGGTTGTGAGAATAAACCTATTCTCTATTGAATAAGGTCATGAGCTATTTGGAATATTTGAAAGGATTTTGTAATTAGAATATGCAACAAATAATGGGGTTCATTCGTTTTTTCTATGTTATAGAGTGAAAAAAAAAACTCTTGACAAATTTGACCTAGAGTAATATGAAAATAGGTAAGCCATCCAAAATGGATTTACATCGTCACCATATAAATTTAAGGTCAATTTGGGTGATATCCTAAAAAATAGATTAATAGAACAACTAAAAATTATCTACTTCAATGTCAAAGAAGTAAATTAGTTTTTCTTATAGCCTTAAATAAATATTTTGTGTGTTGATGATTACAGTTGCGTGAGGCATTGTCTAGGAAACAAACCTGAGAGAGAGTCCTTGAGTTGGGTGTGTGGTTCCTATCTGAGACAGCACTGGAACGTTGTGTTGGCCTCCTCCTTGCAGAGAGTTGAGATGAACTCCAGATGGTTCTGTTTTGTAACGCAGTGAGAAAGAAGATCTGCTGAGTTGGATGTGCTTGAGGCTGAGCATAGGTGAATGTGTGAAATACCATGAGCTAGGTGCATCGTTTTGAGACAGAGATGAAACAATGTATTAGCCCCCTCTAAGCAGAGAGTTGAGATGATGAACTCTAGATGACTCTCCTATGTAACGCAGTGAGAAAGAAGATCTGTTGAGTTGGACGTGCCTGTGGATGAGCACAGGTGAACGTGATCCTAGTGGTTGAGCACTAGTGACTGTGGTTCTCCTGTGAGACACATTGATATAGAGAGACGTCCCTGTGGCGGAGCACAAATGGATGTGCCCCTAGTGGCTAAGCACTAGTGGGTGTATGAGATCCCTTGCTATATTGTTCAAGAGTCAGAATTACCTGTAACCCTATTTGTGATGTAAAGGGTACAGGTCGAGCCCACCATAAAGTGAAATATAATTAATGTAAAAGATAATTAATATGGTAATTATTAATAATATTATAAGTTATTGAGGTCGGCCATGTTGCGGCAATATACACTATTGTTGACAAATTCAGTCTAATATAAGTAAAGGTAAATTCCACATTGAGGAATCATATCACAAGTGTGAGTTTGGAAATTTTAGGAAACACTTGTTCTTGGGAAAAGTGTGCACATCTCTTGGGAACTAGGGTTCTGGGGTTTGTGAGCACCCTCTTGGGTGCTAAGTGTTTATGGTGGTGAAGTTATTTCTCTTGAAGAATATAGCAAAGGATTGGTTTGGTTTTATTCCCTTGTTGAGAAGGGTTTCCTAGGATACTTCTTGTGTACTTGTGCATGGTGTTTCTTCATGTGATCTTGGTTGTTGCAACAAATTGCTTATGGTTTAAGTAAAATTCTAAAATGGAATGAACTTCATGCTTAAGCCTTCATTATTGAAAAATCAACATGGTATCAGAGCATAGGTCTTGAATATCCCCTGCATAAGCATTTAAATCTAAGCCATCCTTCTCTTCTACAGTTTCGTACGGCCTCTAGGGTTTCTGCAAAATCCGTATAACCCTCCCTTGTTTGGCCTTTTCAGCACCCTACAATTGGATGTTGGGGCTTAAGTTTGTATAAAGGTGTATGGCCTCTCTCAACGCACCTCTAGAGACCTTTAAAGTGAAATTCCAAGGATTTTGAATTTTTGTCCCTAGGGTTTCTAGGGTTCTGCAATTTTCTGCAGAATCTTGATTTTAGGGTTTTTGCAACTCCTTGAAGACACATTTCAGCTCAAACAATATTCATGTGACACTCTCAAAGTTTATTGTTAGCAGTGATAAGCCCAAGAAAACCTAAAAGTGTTATCCTAGCCTAGCCATTAGGTTCTCTAATTCTAGTTGGCGAGAATTTGTGAAGAAATCTAAAAATATGAAGAATAGAACCTTAGTGGAAGATAGGATTGATGGATCAAGCAACTCCAGCTCCTGGAAGTCAAGGCTTTAGGTAACCCTTGAAGAAAATGACCTTTTGAGTGTGATACAAAAGACGTTACCAAAAACAACTACCGATGAAGAGAAGGAAATAAGAAGGGAAGAAGATGTCAAGGCAAGAAAAATACTCATCTACTCAGTAAGAGATCATCTCTTACCTTGTATTGCTAACCTAAAAACAACTTATGAAATGTACGAAGCACTGAAAGATATGTTTGAAAGTGACAACACCCTCAGAGTCCTCACCTTAAAGGAACAACTTCAAAGTACCAAAATGACAAAAGGTGATATAGTGGCCACCTTACTTATGAAGATATCGGAGATCAAAGAACAGCTAGGTGCCATTGGAGAAATCATGTCTGACAGAGAAATTGTCTTATCTACTCTCAACAAACTTCCAAAACACTGGGAACCTTTTCTTCAAAGCATCAGTGGAAGATAAAAGTTACCAAATTTTGATCGTCTATGGAGAGACTGTACTCAAGAAGAACTTACACTCAGAAATAGAGGAGGGGAAGACTCCCCTGATGACAACCATGCTCTTGCACTTCAAACAAAGAAAGGAGGAAGATTCAAAAGAAACTTAAGACAAACATTCACAGATGAGAAGACTCCATCATCTTCAGGTCATGATCATAGAAAAGATGTTTTAGAGATTCAGTGCTTTAGATGTGACAAATATGGACACTATGCCATAAATTGGCCAACCAGGAAGAAAGGATGACAATATTCCTCCAATGTTGACATTGAACCAGACCCACCTCAAAAATATGAAGATAAGAGAGATGAGAAGTATTTCATCTAAAACAAATATAAATTTGAGCATGAGTACAAATCCAAGTAAATTGTTTGATCATTAAATTTATATTTGATTGCATTCTTAAATAAGTGAATGGTATTATCTCTAGTGTGGGAGCCCTCGTGACTTGGACCATTATCCCTAGTATGGGAATCCAAACCTTATTGATTTATTATTATACTAGTCAAGAAGATATAAAATATATAGCAAGCAAGTAAAAGAAGACATCCATCCTTCAGACTTCAGAGAGAGTTACTTGACTTAGAGGGAGTAAAAAAAATGAAAAGGGAGACGAACATTATTCAAAGACCCACTAGTCAAGTAACTCGTTGGGTTGGGTGGAGACCCACTAGTAATAAAGTGGGAGATATTCAAAGACCTCTTTAAATCTTAGTTTTATCATATTGAGTATGAATAGGACTAAAGGAATGAGTCATAATTTAATACCAACAATGATAAGGATATAATGTATAAGACTATATTATAGAATTGTGAATGAAAACCATTCAATTGGTGATAGATCCTAAAAAATCTGATGTGTTCACCAAGTACCTGTGTGGCCTTCATAGTCACATAAGAAGGAAATTTAGTCTATTTAATATCAACTCCATACTTGAGGTTTATGTCCAATCCAAATAATTTAGATTCAACAATAAAAAGGGACATCCAAGTGGTTTGAAGTAATGCAACCAACATGGAAATTCAATAGACTAGAGAAGAAGAGGGGAAAGTTAAATAATAAAAATATTGTTTCCATTGCATATGTGTGAAAGGACCCTATTAGTGACTATGGCCATGCAACATTGAATGTCACACTAAAGAAGAATATTGGAAACTACAACTGAAGATGAGTCCCAATAAACACAAGAAGGAACAATTTAATTATAAAAAGAATATTCTAGTGGAAGTTGAGAAGGGGATAGAAGGAAACTCAAATGTGGACAAAGAAAATGTCTATACAACATTGTAGAAATATTGGTACCTCAGTAAATTCCATCACAAAGAGGAGAATGAGATGATGAATATGTTCCTTTTCGGTATTTAGATCAAGAAGAATAAGATAGATGCTTTGTTCAATTATGATTCATAATCCAACTTCATTCCAAATAATTTGGTAAGTAAGATTGGTTTAGAGGTACATGATCACCCTCATATGTACCCTTTTCGATGGATGAATATGTATGTTGAGTTAAATTTACCAAGTAATGTAATATTAGGTTTTCTACCAGTGTGAAATCTTTTAATGAAATATAAGTTGATGTAGTGTCTCTTGATCTTTGTGATTTACAATGTTTGGTAGTCTCTTCATGTATATGAGGGATTCGATCTTCATGAGAAGGGAAAATCAATATTACATGATTAAAAATGGTAAATAAATTATCATCAATGAAAATAAGGGGGAGTTTAAAATATCTCTAGTGATTTCCTTTTAAGCTAATAGATTGATTAGATCAATGAATAAGTATGTACTTAATTTCTTGAGAGAGAAAGAGAAAAAATATTAGTCAAAATACGTGAAGACATCCTTAGAAGGATGTACAATGAACATAATAAACAATTAGAAGATATTTAATAGGCATATGAAGAATTATTCCAAGGGCCAAAATATATGCCACCCATGATACGTGTGGATATCGGTGGCTACCCACCTATTCCAACTGGCTCAAAACAATTTTTTGGCAATTTACTATTTTTAGTAGTTTTTTGGTTCTTAAACTTCAAGGGCCATTTTGAGGGCCTAAATGAAGTTTTTTATGGATATAGAACCTCAATGATATCCAAAGGCTCTGATTGAGCCCACAAAATGAATATCCTCGATGATACCTTTCCAACGAGATATCTTGCGCCCCAAACGAAGATCGTATGCCAAAGTTATGCCCCGAGGAAGTTGATACACCAAACTACCCAAAACAATGTCCACAAAATTGTTGGATTTTCATATTCCGAGGTTAGGGTTTTAGATTTTATTTATGTTAAAAAGGATTTTGTAGCTTCATTGTAATAATCATCTTCTTGCGAATGTGATTATTCTAGCGATTCTTTCAATCTGTATTTCTATAGTTGTGTACATCTTCTATCATTAATATGAATTGTGTATTACTGTATATCTGTGTCTCTTGTTATATATATGATATATATTTTTTTATATTATTGTCTCTCTTTCAATATCTCTGTATATTTTTGTGTTATATCTTCGATCGCATTTCGGGCCGAAAATAATCCGGATCAACCCAAGAGGTTAGTGGAGCATGAGATCAATTACTACATGATTCTCCTTTACCAAACATAGGTATGTATATACAATCCATGTAAGTTACATTCATATAAGGTGATTCCCATGTATCTAACCCAAGGACCTAACCAATGGTACACATAAGTTGTATGTATAAATGACTCACATGCATAAAATATGCACTTACAAACACCTAACCCACACGTAAGAAACACACATAATATATGCACATAAATGACATGAGCAATTGAACCATGAAATATAGAGAAAAATTCCACCACAAAGATATTCCATAGTAGAAAAATATAGAAATGAATCATATAGATAACAACCATAAACTAAATAGTCCCCATAAGCTATGCCACTACTACCATTGTTAATCGTAGTACTAGAGTAGGGGAATATCGATGCATCACTTCTACATGGATCTCATTTTTCTTGTGATCCTTGTGCATGGTATTACTTTCTAAATAAGTGACAATGTGACACCTCTTATAAACCCACATACATAAATGAACCATCTAACCCAAACACTTAAATGAGAAACCCAACTCACACATGTAGGGACACTAACCCATGCACACACATGTTGCAACTAACCCACACACATAAATGAAACACCTAATGCATAGACATAAATGTCAATTCCACACACATCAATGACACACCAAATACACACACATAAAATATCCACCTAACCAACACGCATAAACAACACAACAAGACTAACATGTAGGTGGTGCACCTATAACCCATAGACATAAGTGACAAAGCTAACCCACACACATAAGTGACACACCTAACCCACCCACATAAGTGACACATCTAACCCATAGCTCATATGGAAGTACACTCTACACCTTGCTCCTCTTCTTCTCAATAAGAGTGAATTGATAATTATGCAGAAACTCGACATATGGGTAAACATTAATACCTTCTATATTATTATAAAAATCATAATAGAGTGAAAGTGGTTATTGGTGAAAATTGAGTCCTACAAGTTTTAGGTTGTGGTGATTCCATTATAGATACAACTAAGTTTGGATATTTTCTTTCATATTCCATGTTTCTAGAAGAAAAATTCTTTCTGGTTATTACATTTACCACACACTTAGAATAAAAGGGCGTAATTTTGGCTAGATTGATGGGTTGTAAAGAACACAAATTATGGTTTCAAGGTTGTTTCCTTTATATTATGATGAATCTAATCATATGTATAAGTTGGGGAAGACTCCTTCTTCAAAGAGAAAAGGATTTGTTCATATGGTATCCAATGATGGTGTTGCAGGCTCTCTATGATATCGGTGTCTTGGTGACATTAGTTATGTATATTTACATCATATGACTTGATTACATGTGGCTGATGATTTTTCATAAATTGTTTACAACCTAGAGGTGTCTGTGTGGGGTGTGCAATGGGAAAACATAAACAAGCTTCCCTTCCTAAGGAAAAATAGAGATGATATTCTCAACCTCTTTCACTAATTCATAGTGATATATGTGGGATTATGATTGCATCTTCTATTGGGTGAGATAAATACTTCCTAACCTTCATTGATTAATTTTCCCACTTTCTTGTGTCACCATTAGGTATACACCATTAAATATAATGATGAGGTGTTTGGAAATTTTCAACAAGTCAAATTTCTTATGTAAAATCAAAGAAACAAGAATATCAAGTGTTCAAGGGTTGATGTATGAGGTGAATATATTAGTAATTACTCTTTCATGTCATTTCTTATATGATATGGAATATCTTAGAAGAGAATTGTTCCTTACACTCCAAAAATAATGTAGTAGAATAATGAAAGAATAGGTTTATCATGGATATGACTTGTTACATGATTCAATCCTAGAAAACATAGATTTCATTTTAGGGAGAGGTGGTTATTGGTGCAGCACATATCATCAATAGAAGACATCTTTCGTATTCCATAATTTTTGATAAATGCATGGGCACATGCTCCTAATGAAAGTGAAAACACATCATCATATCTAGACTCCTACTACTCCCTACTTTGTTATAGTGAAAATTTTCATAGATACAACATTTATGATCCCATAATTCGTTGGATGGTTGAATATTGAGAGGAATTTTTTGACAAGGTTTCTACTCACATTCTTCTAGGATCTCCTCGATTGTTGATCCAGGTTTCTAATAAGATTGTTGATCCAATATGCATTTCAATTTGGTTTCAAGAGTGGAAGGGTCATCACCATATGGTTATAGGCGATCCCTATATTGGTATTTTGGAAAATTACATCTAGGCACTAAAAGAATCACACATTTGTATCACTAATAGGGAAGATAAGTTGGTCTGATAGTTTTCTCCGCGTGAAATTTACACTCCAAATATTGGATACATCCAACTAAGAATTTAAATATACTTACGAGATCCCTCCTAGTGGTGGAAAGTTATAATATGGAAGGTAACATGCCCCTTAAAGTCACACATTTTTATGTGGTGTATGGTTATTAATTGAGTGCCTACTCGGGATAGAATGAAGAGGAGATAGATTGAGGGGCTGAGATGGTGCTCCCTCTGCAAAGAAAATGAGGATTCAATGTCTCACCTTTTCTTAGATCGTCCCTTAATGATTCAAATATGGATTGAATTCTCTCGATAGTTAGGCCTGATCTGTCCCTAGTAGGGACAATCGATAGAAGAGGCTTGGAAATCATGGGCATCAAAATCTTCCATCTGCAATATTAAGTCCCTCCCTCTTATAATCAGCTGGGGTATTTGGTTGGCACGAAATAACACTATCTTCAAGGATAAGTCCATCGTCCTTGAGGTTACAGCTGCTCAAGGGTTAAGCATCTTGTCTCACTTTCCACATGTCAAAGATTCAGGTCCTCCTCGGATACTTCAGGAAGTCGAAGTGGATCAATCAAAATATTGGGCATACTTTGATGAGGCGTCTCAACAAAATGGTCCTGTGTGTGTGGAGGGGGAGCCATTCGTTTTCTCAAAGAAAATCATGTTTTCAAAATGAAAATGGGTTTGGGTCTAGCATCAAACAACTATGTTGAGCTCATGTCCTTGAAGCTCTTATTAATTTTTATAGGGAAAAAAGGAATAAATTCACTACAAATCTTTGGAGACTCTTTGAATGTTATCAATTGGGCGCGGAAATGTCAATTTGTCACAATATTCAGTTAATTTCTCTACTTGAGGAAATATTCATATTTTTGGGTACATTTGACTCTATTATTTTTTGACGTGTATACATGGAACTTAATATGGATGTAGATACACTATCTAAAGAAGGTATTCAATTGGAAACGAGGCAGTGGTTGATCGTAGAAGAATCTGACGGAGAATAGTATGCATATTATCACAGGCCTTTCATCAATACTCTGATAAATTTACCAAGTGCATTAGAATGGTTTGTTTTGGTATACTTTAGACAATTTTGTTCCTCATATCAATGGAATATCCACTCCTATATGAGGAAGTATTATGCAGTCTCTTTCTACTCCACTCAACACTACACAACTTTTGTTTTTGGCCATATCTGTATCCTCTTTTTTTTGGCTCCTTCATACATCGATGAACAATCTTTATATGTTTTCTGATTTTTGTTTAATAGTTTATCTATGAGCATATGTTTCAATATTAAATATATTAATGAAAAATACATGGAATTCATATATTCTACCTAATGTAATTTTCATTTCAAATAAAATAAAAATTATATTTTTTAGATTAAAATAATTTAATTAAACAATTTTTAATACACATGATTTACATATCATTTTTATAAATTTATTAATATTTATAATTAAAAAAAATTAATAAGTTATAAAAAATAATTTGAAAAAATAATTTTTTTTTCAGAAAATATTAAAATAATAAAGTACTATTTTTTAATGTCAGTATCAGAAATACATTTTACGTCTTTATTCTTTGACTTCACTCTTATTTGTTTCGTTAATATTTAACACTACAATCATATTATTCATTTTATTCAATATCAAAATATTTGTTAAAAGAGAATAATAACGTGTTTAATAAATACAATTAAACACAATATGGTGTGAGATCATTAAAAAGTTGCAATGAAGTTTTGGTACACGATTTTTGTGTTGATTTCTTTCCAAAGCTCCTAGTCATTCCATCTACTAAGTTTTTCAACTCTCTCTCCTAAACTAATTCAATTTCCTTTGATCTGAAATATCAACCATCCTCATTTGATCTGAAATATTATGTGGTGCACATGCTCTTGGTCATCCACTTTGGCATTGCCTATTCCCAACTTTGGTTCATGTAAGACCCACTATCTTCCACCAATGAAGTGCTTGAAGATGTTGATTTGTGCCTTGTTGAAACCATATGCCGTGGCTTATATAGTTTTGTAGAGTTTGAAAGAACATTTTATCGAGTGGCTCCTTATCTAATTTTGAGCCCCATTTCAGTGGATTTGTGGACAACTCAAGCCAATTGTTAGTTCTAATATTTGAGTTGCCTTCCACAAGTAGAAACAATATGTTTTCCCTTAGAATTTCAACGCCATAACTTCATTTCCCTTTGCAGGAATTGGCCTCCTTTTTTTTATTGGTTGTTGTTCTACTCAATCAATTATTAGGATTCACTATCAATTATTGAGGTTCACTATTGATTATTATTATTGTTGCAGTGGTTTTGGTTTCCTTCTTAATTTCTATGGATCCTATGCATAATAATTAGTAAAAAGAGGAGACTAAAACCTTTAATATTTGTTGTTAATAATTTGACCAATGGCTTTTACAAAATAGGGAAAGAATATATATCTAGTTTCTTTAAACATTGCAATTTTATTTTGACGTCATGTATTTGGAAGGTTTTCACTCATCATTGTTATGAGGAAATTGTTTAAACTCGAAAGGTTTTCGCTCATCATTGTTATGAGGAAATTATTTTAATTCGAAAAATCAATTTGTAAATCATTTTTTTTTTCAAAGAAACAAAGTTTCTAAAGATTGTGTTTGTGGTTCTTTTACTCTTCATCAAAGACAATGACAACTTGAATCATGGAAACACTTATGATTTTTAAAAGGTGACATAACTTCCAACATCATTTGTTTGTTATCCAATAAGGTTAATAATATTTATGTTCACAAGTTATCTCCTTGGTGTACCACATGAAAGGTGCCCATTTACAGTGGATCTCATGATCCAAAAGTGTTCAATAACTAGAATCTCAACCTAAACACATGGTTTGATTATAATCTAATTCATAAATATGACAAGGTTCCATTCACCAAGTTAAATATTATAAGGTTTTCCAAGATATTGGTTTCAAAACATGAAACAAATAAAAAAAATGATCACCGCTTGGATTGGGCTTGTGGAAGTCCTTAGCCTCACATTCAACCATTCTAGATACAAATATGATATGAATTTCAAGTGGCTTCACCCACATCAAGGGGTCAATAGGCTTGTGCAAGAATACATCTACTAGTTCAACTAGATGCAAATTTTTCTCAGCATTATTGATCTAGTTAACCAACTTGTCCTCAATTTTAAAATTATATTGTAGGAACATTTGTGTAGAGACTCAGACTACATGGAAATAACCACCCTTCATGCCATGCACAATCGATCAAAGTTGGGTGAAGATAAGTTTTTAGAGTAGCATACGTTTAACTACAATCATCCTTTTCTAATGTTTCTAGATCTACACCTTTAAATCCTACACTTCCTACTATAAGGTCATCATCTTTTTTGAAATATTATTCTACTAAGTTTTGTCAGTATTAAAAAGAAAAGGGCATGATAAGTCCAAAGGTTTCAAATTGAAGAAGAAAACTTTGATTGTATAATATCCTGATGAGGAAGATGATTATTGTCCCATTGAGGTCTTTGGTGAAGACATGAATTATGAAGAGTTGGTTGCACTCAATAAAGTCACATTTTTATATCACTCCACTCCCCCCAAAACCCGATATAGTTTATTTATCATGTGTGCACATCCCTCCCATGATTTCTCCATTGCTCGTATTTTAAAAAATGGTTCACAATAGAACTTGATTTATGATTTTTCCATTAATTGTGTTTTTGACAATGGCTCACAATAGAACTTGATTTCCATATCCATCATCAACAAGTTGCATCTCCAATGGACCCTCATCCTCATCCTTTTGCACACATGCATTGTCTCATTTGGTATTGGTCCTAAATTTGTGGAGAAAGTCATCTGTGATGTGATTGCTATGGATGGTTGTTGTTTGTTTCTTGGAAATCCCTATAATTTTGATAAGAAGGCCTAGTATGATGAATTAAACAACACCTATATATATATATATATTAAAAATAAAATCAATTATCTTATTCACAACACATTTGAACTACCGCATCTAGTTTCTCCTAAAGTTATAAAAAATTATTCAAATTTTATTTGACAACTCTATCTACAACATCATTCTATTCCAGATTTGTAATTTGATATTCATTCAATAGTCTTAGAGGACTCTTGTACACCTTTTCATTCAACATTTTCTTTTCTTTCTCATCATCGTTAGTTTCCTTAAGACATCATATTTGGAGGAAAATATTAATATTTCAGAGTTTCTCATACGTTACAGAGCTCTGTCCTATTTTGAAACTGAAATTTGGTAGCCTCTTCTCACTGGTTAACAACCAAACTTGAATTTGTTCATCCAATAAAATTTCCCTTTGGGTTCACAATAATTTCTTTCATGATTTTATAAATCAGTTGAAAATCCATGATGTTGTCAACACATATCACAAATAGACATTGGGCACATTAATTCTCATCGATGATGTTGTCAACTCTTGTGAGTGGTTTATTCGACATCATTGGTATAAAAAAATTCCAATTTAAATTGGGTTTAGGTATATGTTTTTTTATTTCACTTTTTAATCCAATTAAATTTTTGTATCAATCAGTTCTAAATTGATCTTAAGGATGCATTACATAGTCGAAATCACCATTATCTCAAGAATTAACTACACCTTTTAGAAGACTAGGATCTGCTCCATTCTTTGGTCTCACCAGCCATAAAGATCACTTAAGTATTTGTTGTACTAGAGTTGTATTCATGACCACCCACAAACTAGTATTTGTTGTACTACAATTGTATTCATGACCACCCACAAATTATTTTTGACGATTTGATAACATGAATACATTGAAATTTTTACGTCGAAAGGCGTATACCTATTGACAATGGGCAGATTTAATAGGGGTTTAGTGCTTAATATGTTTTCTATGAACAGGATTAAATATGGTTGGAATATTCTTAGTAGTCACACAAAATAAATGGCTGTGATTTCAATCATTAACTTCCTAGCTATTATAAAGACATCCGTTTATGTGTTTACTTTTTTAGATTTACCTAATCATATTTAAAAATTACTTTGATAGCTAACTGATTGCCATGTAAGTGATTAACAGAAATTAAAATATTAACACCAGATAAATGAAGCTCAACCGTTTATTTGTTAATCAATAATAAAATTTAATATATCCTTTTAAGGATTCGTTTCATCTTATCAACCTTTCGGCATTCACCAACAACGATTTAGTTGTGCTAATATATCTACAATCTATAATTTAGTTGTGCTAGTATATCTACAATCTATAATTTTCCTCAAGAAATTTAATTCAAGAAATTTGATTTGAAAGTAATATGTCTCAATTAATTCAATCGATTCTTGGAGGATTCAGACCAATTGTTTGCATTCATCATTGTCGAGTAGTTGTTGAGGAGTAACCTTCCGACAACTTTCATGGTACATCCACCCTTAGACTTTCAATGCCATCACTTCATTAATTATTTATTGTTGTTGTCGTTGCTTCTTCCTAATTTGTATGGACCCACGCAAAAATATTACTAAAAAGAGGGAGGAGACTAAAACCTTTAATATTTGTTGCTAATAATTTGAGTCTTTTTCAAGATAGGGAAATAAAATATATCCAGTGTACTCTAATGTTGTAATATTATTTGGAGTTCATGTATTTGAATGGTTTTCGTTCGTCATTGTTAAAAAAAAAAAACTATCTATTTAAAAATAATAATTCTATTGTAATTTTTTAAGAGAAATAAAATTTTGTATATTAATAATTTTTTAACCAGTGAAAGATAATTTTGTAAATTATCACTTTTTCAATAAGACAATATAATTTTGTAAATTATTACTTTTTCAATAAGACAAGATAATGCGTATATTTTAGCCCAACTACAGGGAAGGAAGACCAACCAATTGATGGAACTGACTGACTTATACCGACTGAGATAGTAACCTGAGACAGTCACCTGAGACAGTCACCTTAGACAGACAGTAACACATTAAAGCAAGCAAGCAGGCAAGCAGGCAAGTGGAGTTTATATCCCCTCTTCACTTGTTTAGTGGGATTATCGCATGTACGGGGGTTCTAGGTGAAGTGGCAGTCCTCGGGGTGCCACCACTTCTCTCTGAAGCTTCCCATACGCATAGTCTTTACCCACAACTGTTATTCCTGGTTATTGATCAKGAAGTGGTAACCATAGTTTATTTTCCTAGGATTCTTGGCCTAGGTGACTACAAGTGGGAAGTGCTTGCAGTACTTGAGAGAGACGCATAATCTTCATTTAAGCTACCTTAGAGGGTGCCTGTCTTCACAAGGGTACTTACACCTTGGGTGAATGTTCCGAGAGGGTTACTGCAATTTTMTCCTTCGCCTTCGTTAGCTGGTATTGGGCCCTAATCATCCCAAGCCAACTTCCAGAAGGCTTTCTTGATCAACTCTTCACTGTCTTGGATTCAGGTGCTAACCACCCTGGACTGAGCTTTAGAAGGGTAAGTCTGCTTATTGACACATACATCTTAGGAACTTTTAGTTGGGTGCTATTTGATTGCTTGTTAGTTGGCCTTAGGTTGTCTGTGTCTTGTTGCTTTTGAATCAAAGATGAAAAGTGACTGACCCACTGCTTTGCTGGTCTAGAAGGGCCCATGGTCTTTCTCCAGACAGTGTGGAGCCACCTCCTCAAAGGCCTAGGATGAACAACACTGACTCTCCTTTACATGAGCCATTTGAAGACACTCAAGCGATCTTTAACAACCCTGCGAGAGAAGAACCTCAGTTTAACCAGTTCACAGGTCCATATGCCATAGCCCGCCCATTAGTGGCTCCAGTAGAAGCAAAAATAGGCAATGAGACAGTTCCAACACATATGCACACTGGTCTCAGCATAGGTTTTTGAATGCCCTCTAGAGCATGATATAGGATGGGGCGTACATTCCAGATAAGTTAGAACACACATAGGTTGGGAATAAAAGAAACACATCCTGGCACATCCTTGGGCAAAGAGAAAATAAGGTACACAGGGAGCGCGGATCAAGAAAGGGAATACAAGAACAGCAGAAAGCAAAAATCGATCGAGAAGAGCACAAACCGAATGAACATAGCTCATACACTCTTTTATAAGCATCTATCACGGATAAAGCACACCCTAGACCCCATGCTCCGGGACCCTTCCCATGCCAATCCTATGCTCAGGGCAAAGTCACATCCCCATGGTAGGAGCAGCAGAAAGAAAGGCAGGGGTGGAGACTAGGAGCTAGGCTCATTGTATAATAAGTTGTGCCCGCCGCATGTAGTGAATAGCTAGTTGACAAGATAATTTTGTAAATTATTTGTTTTTTAAGTTTTTAAGGATTGTGTTAGTGATTATTTTCCTCTTAGTCAAATATATTGACCACTTGAGTCATGGAAACATATATGATTGTTAAATGGGTAAAGAAACTTGTCAACATATATGATTGTTAAATGCGTAAAGAAACTTGTCAACATCACTACTTTGTTAGTCGTTAAGGTTCATGAAATTTCTATAAGCTATTCATCTCATCGGTGTGCCACATGTGAGGTGCCCGTTTAAAATGGATCATGTGATACATAAGTGCTCTATAATTGAATTCTCAACCTTGAAACATGGTTTAAATATAATCTAAATTCCGAATACAATAAAGTTCCATTCACCAAGTTAAAGCTTACAGGGCTTGCCAAGCTATTGGTTGTAGAATGTGCAACAAATGAAAAACCAATCACCACCTATATTGGGCTTGTGGAAACCCTTAGTATCATGTTATATCATTCTATATACAAACACGATAATAATTTCAAGTGGATTTTCCTACATCAAGGATTCAATATTGTTGTGTAAAAATACATCCACCAGTTCAACTAGTTATGATTTTTTCTCAGCATCATTGTTTCAGTTGACAAACTTATTCTCAAGTTTAAAAGCATATTATAGGAACATTTATAAAAAGTTGAATTATGTGGAAATAACCACCCTTGATGCCATGTACAATCAAGCATAGTTGGATGAAGAGAAGTTTTTAGAGTAGTGTATAATTCAACAACATTCATGCTCTTCCATTGTTTCAATATTTTTGGCAATGTCATCAACACATATCGTGAATCAACATTGGACACAGAGATCCTAACCCATCATCCTAAATATATTTTTCTATATTTTCATCTTCTTCTCATTGCATATCAAATTTTTGACATGAAGACTTTCCAAAATTGTTAGGTATCCACAACTTCCTATCTTGTTGCTAATTAATTTCAACTACCACATCATACTCGTCAAATTTATTAGCACTAGATGCAATATTTTTTTCCAAATCTCTTGAAAGCATTAGAGGTTAATGCTTTTGTTGTTGGGAGTAATGATAGGGATTCTTAGTACTTAGCCTATGATACAGACTCTTAGTTCACATTTTATTTGTGTTGTGTGCACATAAGAGATAGTATTTTGTTTTGGTGATGCCTCTTAGTTTGTTATTCTCATGGCTAGTTGAGATCTTGTCTCCAACTAAATATATTATTATATTTAGTTTCTATTTATTAGGATTTTGTTGATTTTTTGTCTTCATTATTGTTGAGTTAGTTTCTTAAATTAAAATTATTTAAATCTTTGTTTCTTAATGAAAATAAATTAAATATTTTTATTCACATAATTTTGTGTAAAAATTTGCAAATGAGTGGTTTATTCCACATCATTTACCTCCATTTTCTAGAATATATTTTATTACATACACATATAAGTAAATCTATAATAAAATTATGTAATGACATTCCCTATTCTATTTTGAGTCTTATGAGCTCTATTTTGATGATTTTATAGAAGCAATATTGGATGAGAAAATGAAACATTCAACCTATTTCTTGAGATATTATAATGTTTTCTATAATTTACCATTATCCTCTAATATGACACATTTGTATATATAACTTGTAGTTTGATTGTGAGGCCAAACAAGAAGCCATAAAAATAGGAATAATGTTGTATGGTTTGGTGGTTAGAGAAACATAATTATATTCTCCATGAACTTTAATGCTAAATTTAATGAATTTACATGGTTAGCTTAGACCTATAATTATGTTTAGGTGATGATCCTAATGTACATCCTCCTTTTTTTCCATTCCCACTTGGTTTACAAGCATACACTATTTTTAATAATATTCATCTAATTGTTTATGTTGTTATTGATGCATGGAATACTAATCCTACAACTCCTTTTGCTGGAAATGATGATTGGGGAGATCCAAATCCCAATTCCCTTCCTCAAATAAATTTTGGTACGGATTTGTAGACTCTAATTAAGACTTTTCACATCCTTATCATAAATATGTCAGAAGGTCATCTCCTACACTTAAATTTACTATTGTTGAAGAAAATGACACCAACTTCGGGCATACCTTCCATGTTCCTCCTATCCTTATACCACATTGTTCATAAATCTCAACAATGGGTCACCCTCGAGCTGGGACTAAACTCCACATGGGAAAGGGTTCCTAGTCAGGCTAAAGTATCTCACTCTGCAGGAACTCAATCACAGGTAGCTCATCCACAGGTGACTCAATTGCAGGAAAGATTTTCATAGATGGCAATTCACACTCACAGCCTATAGTCTCTCATTTCCCACATGCTTGTTCCACCCTAGGAAGTATGCCCCTTCTCTTCTCAACAGTCCCTCAACTATCCCAATTCCCTTCTAGGGCTTCAACAACATGTCGAACAACAAGTCTCAGATCCCTGTCATTGCAGTTTGACATGTCAGGAAATACTTCCCAGCCGTTCTCTCACCTAGAGAAAATGCAATCTTCGACGGGCCTAAGCTAATCCCCAAGTGTAAATATCAATGTAATTGTACATTACTTATAAGCTAGTGAGTTGAAGTAATAAGTCTGTGGGTTTGGTTCCGCGCCATTTAAATTAAGTGCATGAGGAACTCACATCAAAAGAGTGTGCGCAGTGGTAAAATGATACAACACACAGTTTTATGTCTTGGCACACGCCTATGTAAGTACACAAGAATAAAAAATTGAAAGTGAAACAAATTAAAGAATGCAACACACACAATTTTTAGTGCGAAAGGATTTGGCACTGAAGGAAAAAGGAGGGAAACCCTAGATTCAACACACACTAGTTTAGTGTGGAGGTTTTTGAAGGGAAGAAGAACCCTTTGTATATAAGTCATGATGTAATTCACACTTGTGAAAGGGAGCGAGGTTGGTGCACTGAAGAAAGAGTGCATGCAACCCATAAGTTCCGTGCACACTAGTTTTAAGTGCACGAACTGTGTATTTTGAGGTTGGTGAATCTATATGTAAACGATCAATACTTCTGTACTCATATGTAAATGTAATCACCTACAAATTAATGAAAATACATCCATGCAACAAACCAACTACATAAAATAGTTCGAGGGGATTAAACTTCACTAGTTGAGGTCAAGGGGGCTGGGTTAAAGGGGATTAAAGCCAAAAAAGAATATTTTATTATTATTTCTTAAAAAGTGAAAGTAAGGAAATAATATTATCTCTTAAGTCCTGGGGAGGGGACAAGTGGCTAAAAGCAGTTCTCAACATGAAAAGTGTCAAGTTGGGGACATTTTGTTGACAGAAGGAAGTTCTTAACCTAAAAGGTGTCAAGTTGGGAACATGGAGTCAAATGATTCAGACTTAGTCCATTTGGGTAGGAAAGAATCCTGGGCGGGATTGTTCTATTCAGTGAGTGAACCAATTAGTTGTTGTAATGAACCTGATGATTACTGTGATTAGTATGTTGAACATTTCCATAGATACCTATGTATGACTGAGCTTGAAGAGCTAAATTGAAGAGGTGGGTTGGTAGGCCTATGGAACATTGAATTGAAGAGGTAGGTTGTTAGGCCCGTGGAATATTACATTTTCTCCATGTGAGAGAATGGTTGGGAAGTATTTCCCAAGGTGTCAAACTGAAATGGCAGGGCTTTCAAACTTTCTGTCTGGCCTATTGTTGAATCCCTAGAAGGGAAGTGGGGCAGCTGAAGGACTGTTGAGCAGAGAAGGAGAACACTTCTTGGGGTGGAATGAGCATGTGGGGAATGAGAGACTGTAGGATGTCAATGTGAATTGGCATCTGTGATGGACTTTCTTGCAATTGAGTCACTTGGGGATGAGCTACCTGTGATCAGGTTCTTGTAGACTCAAATACTTTATCCTAGTTGGGAACCCTTTCCCAAGTGGAGTTTATCCCCATCTCGGGGGTAACCCACTGTTGAGATTTATGAACAATGTGGTCTAAGGATGGGAGGAATGTGGAAGGTATTCCCAGATTTGGTGTCTTTTATTTCAAAAGATAAGTGCCAAGTGTGTGTTAAATCATGCTTGCAATTATATTTATGCAATTGTTGTCATGGGTCTATGTTATTTATGTTGTATGTATAGCTATTTTATGAATTGTTTATAAATATATTAAGAAAATGTATGTAATTATGCATTGCATAGTTTCTATATGTTTTAATTAATAACAGAGTTGTGTCAAATAACTTTAAGTAGAATTGCTAACAATATGGTATCAGAGCAAGAGTTGTTTGAGTGGAATTACCTAGTGGGTGGTTGGGTATGTTACATTATGGTATTAGAGAATTAACATAATGGGTTAAGTAGTAGCATGGCCCAGCCTGGGTGGCTGGGGGTGTTACAATACAATATCTAAATTTAATATTGTTGAAGAAAATTGCAAGAGATAAACAAAAATAGGGCATACAAACTCCATCCATGCCTCCTCAAGGCCCTCCCCATGATTGTGTTGTGAACTATGAAATTATTAAAAACTTATTGAAGTATCATCTAGATCTGATCATGCAGTTGGTTCCTCCCAACTTCATAATGTGTCTTTTTTTGCCACTTTTCCAAGATGGAGTGAGGATGATAATTTCATTTGAAGAAATGAATCCATAATTTCACCCCATTATTGAAACCATTTGACCATCCTCATATTATCAATTTGGACCTTCCACTCTTGGTAATAGATGAGACTTGCATGCTCATATATGTATGTATGGACTTGTGCATAGAGGGAAAAAATTACATTTTGAACAATTGATACCTGGACTGTATAATTGTTTTGGGGTGTGTGTGTGTGTGTGTCTGGACTTGCACAAAAAGAATGAACATTCATGGTTTTAAGAATTAATACATGGATTACATATTATTGTTTTTTACTATGTATCGATGATTGACAATTAATGTTTTGGGCACACATTTTGTTGGTTATGACTTGACATGAGAAATATTTATATAATTAAACAACATTATTTATTTTAACAACTACAATTTTTCATACCACCATGTGCAATTTTCATATATGGATTGTCAATTGATATTATGAAAATGAATTTATGATTGGTTTTTTGATTTATTATGATATGGTGATAGAAGGAGGAGTATAAGGAACAAGGCTGTACGGAAGCATATACCTACTGCTATCCAAGAATGCAACATATAGTTAGGACAAACAATTAGAATAATCTACCCCTAAACCCTAGTTAAAGGGGGTTAAACTTGGAAAAAACATGAATCATTTTGTTCAAACAATTAAACTGATCTATCCCTAACATCTAGTTAAAAGGGGTTAAACTTGGAAAAAGTGAGGACTGTTATGTTTTAACCTTAGTTAAAGGGGTTTAAACTTGAAAAAAGAGTAGAACATTTTGTCTTTCTTACACACAAACAAATACCAAGAAAAAGAATTATAGCAAACAAGTCCATTTCTTCACACTATAACATGCTTTTAATTTACATTTTTTTTATGAAGTGAATTTAAAAAAAATACATTCAATTGGGTAATTTTACATTCAATTTAGCTTCTGAAAATTCATTCAGTTGGATAATTTTACATTGGATTTAGATTGTGAAAATACATGAAGAATAAATAGTTCATTGACATGAATAGTACATGTCTGATTAAAAATATATTGGATCCTAAGACTTCAAAGTTACCATTTAATTTGAATGTAAGTGTGATTAAAATATATTGTAAAATAATGTTCAATGCAAAATATCCAAGTTGTCATTGATTTCTACTATTGGAAACATCATTATTGTCATATGTACAAGATACTCAGGTGTTTTATTTCTCGGGCTTTATGTATCATTATACTAATGCATGTGCAATTTCCTTTCCGACCTTGTCAGTAAACAACGCAACACTAAACATTGCGTACGGGAAAGAAGGGCATTGCATACACCTCTTCAATGAAAGTAATGTTTGAACAAGAACACATTAAAATATTGCATTGGTTCCAAGGAAACCGACGCCAACTGGGAAATAAAAGTAATGTTTGAACGTGAATGCATTAAAATGTTGTGTGGATTCCAAAGAGACCGTCTTCACTTGGGAAATAAGACCTTCATATTTTTAACCAAATGGAATATAAGTGTTTTTAGATATTATAAAAATAAATAATACCTAATTTAAAAATATTGAAAGAATTCACAAATATTTGGTCAACATCAAATTAATAGGTAGTCAACTAGAGAACGCATCACTATATACCACTGCAAGCGAGAGGTATAATAAGTAGTTAAATTATTCATGGTGTTCATAATGTTATGTAGAGGGATAATGAATTGGAGACTCGAGCTTGTTGCAGGAGGATTTGGGTGATTAGGTGTCGGGGAAGGAGTGCAGAATGGATCCCCTTTCTATGATTAGCAGAACTGGATTGTGGTTTGGTGTAGGGGGTAGACTAGGGTTTATGATTGACTGGGATGACGAGTACTCCACTAGGGTTTATGGAGGTAGGTGTATCGATTCCCGAGGGTGGAATGGAAGAAGATCTATGGTGGAGCCAAGGAGGACTTTTCAGATCGGACGATGATTATAGAGAAAAACTTAGAAGGTACAGAGCC
The DNA here is from genome assembly GCA_009831015.1 of Picea engelmannii. Taxonomy (NCBI): domain Eukaryota; kingdom Viridiplantae; phylum Streptophyta; class Pinopsida; order Pinales; family Pinaceae; genus Picea; species Picea engelmannii. The sequence goes on along the minus strand of ML779010.1, from coordinate 135,661 downwards.
TCATTAAATCCAAATGACATGAGGGCTATTAAAGGCAGGGGTGAGTTGGAGGTTTGTTCGGTACTTGACACAATTGGCAATGATCCACTTGGGGATAATGGCAAAGAAGTGGTGGAGGTTATAAATGAACTTTTCGCTCGGGAAGTGGAGCAGACTTGGCATACGTGCATAGTAAAGACCCCAACAATATCATCTGCGGGGGATTTGGTGGAAGTGTCATTCGGTAAGGGAGACGAGGATGCTCCATGTTATTTTGCTTTGTGGAGGGTAAGGAGTTTGTGCCAGCGGGGAGTGGAGGTGTGAGGGTTTGGGGCGAGCGGTCTGGAGGGTCCAAGGTTAGGCCTAAAGGAAAAGGGAAAAGGGGAGAATGAGTTGGGTGGATCGCGGTGGAAGATAGCAGCATAGTGTAAGATTATGTGGCGAGAGGGAAGGCACCTGAGCTAGCAGACGCAAACGCAGTAGCACAATACTGCAAGGTGGAGGGTGGTGTTCGCGCATGACCCAAAGCATGGAGGGTTAAGAAGTTGAAATCTTCATTAACTCTAGGCCGAGATATAGGTATGAATGAAGTGGAAGCTCTTTTGGTTAAAGGGTTGGTTGGTAGATTCGGCTATCGAGCAATGGATGCTTGGGACATTTTTGTCTGGGTTGATGAGAATTGGGGTCCTGTGGTTGGGTATTCATCGGAGGTTTTTGTGTTGACCATAGGTTGGTTTTGTTTTGTCTTCAGATCCTCGACGGATGCAGAGTTGGTATTAAAAGTTGTATGGGTGGTGAACCAAGGTAGTTTAATGCTCAAGCGATGGCATTGTGCCCTCAACCCCGACACAGAACGTTTTTGTTTTAAGCACCTTTGGATTCTTTTACCTGGTTTTCCTCTACCTCTGTGGAGCTTGGAGGCCTTTAAAGCTATAGGTAATGCACTTGGAAATTTTTTTCATGTTGACTCTAAGTTGTTGTATGGGTTGGATAGGAGGATGGGAAAAAATTTAGTTGAACTTGATACTTTTGGTGGACTCTTGGCCGAGTTGGAAATCAGTTGGAGGCAGAAGGCAATACTCCAGTGACTGGATTATTTAGGGTTATCTTTCAGGTGCACAATCTATAAGGAAACTAAGCATTTAAGGCACCAATTCCCTGGTAAACCTTTGAAAGCTCGTCCTGATTGGGAGACAAAAGAGAGAGATGGGGAAATTCATGGAAATTCTGATACAATGTTGATTGATTCTGCAAGATGGAACGACTCCATGCGTCCTTCATGGTTGGAAGGTGTTGGTGACTATGGTAAGTTACATAAACTAGATACTTTTGATAATTCGATGCTACTTGTTAATGCTATTACTCAGAGTAATTCCTTAGGGAAGGAGGAATTTTTGGTAAATATTGCCCCATTGGAGAACTGTACGATGGGGGGAGCCTATGTTTTAGAATATTTGACCCTAAGGTCGAGGTGGTGTGGGTTGATGGATAACAAGGTAGATCACATAGTTTAGACACCCAGTTATGGGTGTGCTGAGGGCGTGGAGGTTTTAGGATCCTTAGGAGAAAAGGGGCACAATGCTCTGTCCAGTATTTTTGAGAACCGGAGCTGCAATCTGGTGAAGGGGGATAAAACTGTGAGGACTGGGGTTGATATGGTTTTAGCAGGAAAATGTGTCTGCGTTGAGGAGAGGTCAGGCGCTTGGTTGGGGGTTTTGTTGATAATGCTTTGGTCTGAGATGAGAGGATCCCTATGAGTAAGTATTTCTTTGATTTTTCCTTCCCAACTTTGATACCCGATTCTGGGAAGGGAAGAAACGGGGGTTCCATGACTCTCGGGATGTTTCCTTTGAAAGGAAGTGAAGGAAATACAGATGTAGGTATGGAGGGGAGGGAAAAGTCTCCTATGGGAACTCTACAGGATGCAGTTGTAGATTTTTCTGGCACATAGAATCATATGAGTTTACAGGATCCAAGTATCCTATCTGAAATTGAATATTTGATGTTAAACTTTGTCCCTTCTTACATGGATGCCTTAAACTGAGACCCTCTGTCGATTTATACTGGGGGGAGCCTATCCCAAATATTGCAGCTAAGTTAGGAAAGGAGGAGTCGAGTAGGGATAAGGAGAACCAAATCTGAGGGGAGCAGATGGTTTTTTGAAGGGAGTTGTACATGGCAGGATGGAGAAAGATTTCTCACCCCTAAAAACTAGAAGTGCAACAAAACTATTACAAGAAAAGGAAAAGTGTGCTTCTCCTAGTTTTGTGATGATTGAAGGTACGAGGGAACTTAAAGAACAGAAGTCCCTTAATAGGGTTAAAAAATGATAATTGTTACCCTGAATGTTAGAGGAGTGGGGGAAATTCAAAATTCTTATCCCTCAAAAGGTTTCTTGAGACTAAAAAACCGGGTGTCCTGCTTATACAAGAGACTATGGTCTGTGTAGAAAAAGTGAAAGAACTATTTGTAAAGCTCCTTCCCAATTGGTATTTCTATGGTGTGGATTCTTTAAGACTCTCGAGTGGTCTACTGACTTCTTGGAACCTAGTAAAGGCTGACTGTAATATCTTCCTGACTCTTGCATGGATTTTGCTACAGGGATTTGTGAAAGATATAAATAAAAGATTGAAAATGATAAATTGTTATGGTTCTTATGTTAAGAGAGAGGGTTTTTTTAAAACATTAAAAGGGTGGGGATTCTTAAAAAACAAAATCTAATACTTGGAGGGGACCTAAACCTTACTACCTCAAGCAGAGAAGTATGGGGAGCCCATGCTAGAACTAATCCTTTACAACTCTATTTTGATTAGTTGTTTCAATTCGAGGGACTGGTGGATGTTGAGCCTCTCAAAGTGCTCCCTACGTGGCACAATGACAGAAGAGGACAGAACTATATTGCAAAGAGATTGGATCGATTTTTTTATCTCTGAGGATCTAGTATTATCAGGGATAAGATATAGATCATGGGCATGTAATACTAAAATCTCGGATCACATGCTAGTTATTCTACATCTGGAAAAAGATTTAAGACATACTGACTATCCTTTTAAATTTAATTTAGTTTGGCTTGATGATGCAAATTTTGTAAATTTCGTGAGAACAAGCTGGAAAGGTCTATTGGGAAATGATATTTTAACTCCTATGGATGCTCTGGTAAAAAAATTAAATGTACTCAAGTCTTTGGTAATAAATTGGGAAAGAAAGAAAAAAGTGGCAAGAAAGGAAGAATTGGTTAAGATTGAAATGGATTTGGATACTCTGTATGCAAATCACCCAGAGGGTGAGGAGGTAGACAGGGTGCTGGTACTAGAAAAAGAACAAAGGAAATTGTTACTTCCGAGACAGGAAGAAGAGACATGGAGGTAGAATATCTGGTTAAATTGGTTGGCCTATGGAGATAGAAACACTAAGTTTTTTCATTCATATGCCAATTCCATAAAAATCATAAATTTGATTTCGGATATCACAAAGGAAGATGGTTATGTGATAAATGGGAACCATGAACTACACAAGGAAGCTGTTTGTTTTTTTCAAAATACTTTTAAGGCACATTAAAATATTTTTATTATTGATCAATTACTTGTGATAAGGAATTATCCCTAAATGTTTTCTGAGGAAGAAGGACATAAAGTGGTTGATCGTGTAACTTTGGTAGAAATTCAGTCAACACTTAAAGGGTTTAGTGCCTAAAAAATCCCTGGGTCGGATGGATGGACTCTAGAATTTTTCCTGGATTTTTTTGATCTTGTAGGTAATGATATTTTGGACATGGTTGAAGAGACTAGGAGAAAATGTAAGGTTAGTGGTGCCCTGAATGCGAGCTTTCTTGATCTCATACCAAAGAGTGAGAAACCAAACTCCTTTGTGGGGTATAGACCTATTTCCTCATGCAATTTGGTATATAAGATAATTACTAAGATTATTGATGCTAGAATTAAATCCAAACTATCTTTAGGAATCTCAAAGGAACAATTTGGCTTCCTTGAGGGAAGAAAAATCACATATGCTATTGGTATAGTTTAGGAAGTTTTACACAGTATCAAAGTTAAGAATGATAAAGATTTGGTGCTTAAACTGGATCTAATTAAGGCCTTTGATCGATTGGACTGGGGGTTTCTGAGACTTGTTTTTCTCCAGGTAGGTTTAAGCCTAGAAGCTACAGATTGGATATTAGGGTGTGTGACCTCTGCAAATTTTGCGGTGTTGATAAATGGTAGGCCTACTGGATTCTTTAAAAGTAATAGGGGATTAAGGCAAGGATGTCCCTTATCCCCTTTACTTTTCGTTTTGGTGATTGAAGGGCTTATTAGAGCTATTCATGAACAATTTAGGGAAAATAAAATTGAAGGAATAGTTGTGGCAAGAGCCCTAAATATTACCCATCTGATGTTTGTGGACGATGTTATTTTGTTTGGAAGTGGAAACTTTTTTGAATGGGAATATTTTAAGGAAGTGATGTATTTGTTTAGAAAGGAAACCGGTATGGATTTTAGCCCACAAAAATCTTCTTTTCTTGAAGCAGGATGGAAAGATGAGGATCTAGTAGTGTTGAAGGGAATTTTGGCCTTTGAGTTAAAGCCAGTAGAATTTGGAGCAAGCTTGTTTCTCAGTAATCAAATAGTTTATCTATGAACACCTAAGGACTGTACTCATGAATTCAATGGGGTGTTCATGGTCATCAACATCTTTCTGCAATAAGACACCTACAATGGTGTCTTGGGAGGCAAAAGAGAATATTATGAAATCTCGTGAATAGTCAGGACTAACTAGAATAGGGGCTTGGGAGATGGCATATTTTATGTCTTCAAAGGATTTAATATCTTCATCATCCCACTTGAAAACCATATCCTTTTTTAGTAATGCACTCATGGGTTTTACTCTTTCAACAAAGTTTGGGACAAATCTTCGAATGAAATTTATTTTCCCGAAAAAAGGATTGTAGGGATTTTTTGTTAGCTGGAGGAAGTAAATCCTTTATAGATTGGATCATTTACGGGTCTATAGAAATTCCCCCTTCCAAGGCTATGTGTCCCAATAGTTTCCCCTTATCTATCCTGAAGACAGACTTCTTAGGGTTCAAGGAGATACCATACTTTCTACATCTTTCAAAAACAACTTTGACTTGTGAGATGTGCTCTCTCCTTTCTTTTGATACGACTGTGACATCATCTTGGTAAATTTCTATGATTTTTTGAATGAGATCCTTAAAGTAAAAGTCCATCGCTCTCTGAAAGGTTGCACCTACATTCATAAGGCCAAAAGGAATTCTTAATTACATGAATGTTCCCCATGGTGTGGTAAATGTCGTTTTAAGTTGGTATTCTCTTTTGAGTAACACTTAGTTATATCCATAAAATCCATCTAGCATGGACACCATGCATTCCCTAGTAACCCTTTGTAACAAATGTTCCATATTTGGGAGGGGGTAGTTGTCTTTCAAGGATAACTGGTTAAGGTTTCATAAATCTACACACAAGCGAATATCACCACTTTTCTTTCGGACAACTACCAAATTTGACATCCATGACGAGTATCTAATGGAAGCTATGATACCATCATCGACCGTCTTTTGGAGTTCCTTTTGTATATGGTTTTCCAACTTCGGGTTAATATGTCTTAACTTTTGTCAAAAAGGTTTGGCTCCTTCTGTCAAAGGTATAGCATGTTGGATGACATCACCCCTATAAGCCTTTATCTCATCATAATTCCAAGAAAAGGTATCCTTTAATTCTCTTTTGAGGTCTAGTATCTAAATTCTCTAATGTTCAGTGGTACCTTTCCCTATTTTGACCATTCTTGGATCTATCTAAGTGGTGATGTTGAAATCTAAGGCTTCATTTGCTTGTTTGTTGGGGTTTTTTCCTTTGTAAACATCGTGTCTATCAAAGAAGTGTTCTCAAGGGACAAATCCTTTTGGCAAAGTGTTATTTTGCAGTTTAACCACGTCTAGGTCCATGGAATCAGCTAGGAAGTTTACTTGTGAATCAATGAATTCTCTACTAGTTTCCATGAATCTAAGGATTTTGTCATCATCTTCAAAGACTTGCCAATGTTCCAAGTTATCATGGATCGATGAGCTAAAAAAGACTTCCATTTTTCATAGGTTTTGGAGTGGACCATCACAGGGTTGTAAGGTGGATGTGAAGACAGCCAAGGCATATGCTACATAGTTTTCTTCTCAGGGAACTGCTTTGATTGACACCATCTTAAAATATTTTGCATGGATCTTGCGAAGTCATAGTACCTTTTTAATCTCTCATTATTGGAAGAAAACTATAGAAACACTTGTGATATTATTAAGTCTGAGTCTCCTATAACTATTAGGTGTGTGACACCTTTGTCGATTGCTAAGTTGAGGCATATAATCAAATCTTCGTATTTGGAAACATTGTTTGTATAGTGATATTAAAGTATATAGGAGTAATATAAGGTCTCATTGGATGGAGTTGTCAAGACAATACCTTCTCTCGAGCCAGAACTCGAATGAGCTCCATCAAATTCCAAATTCCATATTCCTTCAGGACTTTTGGTAGATTCATCATCTAAATTTTCCTCTTGGACAAACCAACTTTAAATCCCATTGTTTACACAAAGGATCTGATTATCAGGTTTGTCAGGGGTCTCAATAAGGCATCCTGTGATGGGTTCTTTCTGAAGGGTAGAGAATCCCCCTTTGGGGTGAAGTATAATAGCTTTGGACCCTTGGTTTTGGAATATTTCGATCAAGTTTTCTATTAGGTCCTTACAGAGTATAATTCCCTAGTTTCTTAAAGAATCTATTACTAACACATCAATAGTGAAAGGGGCATCAGGGCAAGCATGGAAAGTAATACTTAGGTCCTTATTGATGCCTCGTGTAAATCCTCCTTGTGTGTTTGGTTGTGATATGCTTAGGCCTAATTGGTGCATGACCCTTTCAGTTATAATATTACTAGGATTATCTGGGTCAAACACACAATTATGGAGAAGGAAATCGTTGATTTGGAGAGTAACATAAAAAGGTGAAGGTTCCCCATATTTTGTTCCCATGCTCCCAACTTGGTAGACAACAGGGAATTCTTCTTAAAAATATTCTTCCTCATCGATTTGTGGTAGGGAGTATTCAACATCTTCAACCTCAGGGTTTCTAAATATATCTTGAGTGAGTTCCAAATCCTCAGCAAGCTAATTTTTTTGAGAGAACAAGGAAGCATCTTTCATGTTTGAGAAACTTGTGCTCCATTTTCTAGGGTAAGCACTGTATTCTACCTCTAGGATCTTTGGGAGGTTATGCTTCGGTTCATAATTTCATTCCCAGATGGCATTATCATTCAAGAGGTTAATATGATGGATGGAATTACTAAACCTAATATTTTCTCAATTTGGCAAGCAAATTCCTGGGCCCTTTCTAGGCTTGTAGGTGATCAGTCTTTAAGGGTAATTTGCAGAGTTCCTTTTAGGGAGTTTAAGTAATGTTGGAGGATAGTTCCCTTTGGGAGAAAATTTGGTGGAAGCTTGCTAATGAGAGTGTTGAACCTATCATTGAGTTCCCTAATGTCTTCATCGGTATGTTTACAAAGTTCAAGGTATTGAGAATAAAAGGATGCCAAGCTTTCTTCTTAACCCCACATCTTCATGAAAGTTTGTCTTAAATCTTCAAGAGTTTTGATGCTTCCATTCGGGAGACCATGAATCTGGCCTCCGACACTCCCAGTGAGTGAGCTTGCAAAGAGCCTCATGAAGGTGTCCGGGTGTTCTTTTCTTGATTGGTGAAATTCATATCTCTCATAAAACTTAGTCCAATGTGAGTTGCCTCAAGACCCTACTTCTTTTGAGAATCTAGGTATCCAAGAATCAACCTTTTTGGGGAGATCATGTAATCCTCCTTGGGATTTATCTAAGTCCAAAGGGCCAAAAATTTCTTTTTGAGACCATTTAGTAGGATCCACAGGGGAAATAGGAACTACATGAGAAAAAAGTGTGTAGTGACGTCCATTACGGGTCGTCATTTGTGGATTCGCCAGATAGTTTTCTTGAAACTATCAAAGGGATGAGGGTATCACCCTCAGTGGAGTCACTAGGTAAGATTTGCAAAGTAAAGGATTTTTAAGGAAAATATTACCGAAAAGTGTTGTCTTTGAGGAGAATTGACTCAGTGTTCCTCAGAAATGACGTCAAAATGTTATCGCACAATTTGTACTTGTCCAAGAGGGAATGGAAAATGGAGGGAAAATTAGCATAACAGGAGGTTGTCCTATCACTGTCACCTTAATAAGACACCTCTTTCTATTTATGGGTGAAATCTTAGGGGAGAATTCCCTGGTGACCTGGGGGTTTGAGAAGGAAAAGGCTGAGGTATCAAGAAAATTTATCCCCTCTCACAAGTCACATTGATCAGAAAGTCCCAAAGGTTTAACAAAATGCAACAACGATATGCTTAAGTGTACCTGCCGAGAAAAAGACAACAATAAAACACTATTTCACGAGTAGAATTGATATTAGTGCTTCATTTTGACCTTGGGCTTGTCAATGAAAGCAATAAGTTGATATACGATGAAGAAAACATAAATCTATAATAGAAATGAATATGTAATGTTGGCTTCATAATTATTGCCTTAAACAAGCTTCAAAATGACACAAAATGATAATCCAACAACAACAATATGCTAGCACTTGTCAGAAGCTAATGAGGTAGTGTAAAAATTAACTATAATAATTTCTTTTAGGAGCTTTTACTATTGTAATAATTGTTTGTAGCTTACTTGTGTAACAAAAAAAAGAATGTTAGTAGATTAGTCTAATATAGGGTTAGGAAAGGTTAACAAATAGCTTGAGGTATGAGATTTAAGGGTTTTTTTCATCAATCAATCAAGTATAAGGTCTAGATCAATGTCTTTAGGGATAATGGAGTCACTTTTTGCAATGGAAATATTCAAGGAAAAAAATGATAATGTGTGAACTAAGGACAAGAGGGATGATGGTTGAGGTGCTGGTAACCCAAGGCCTCAATCAACAAATCCTAGAAGAAAAACGATGACTAGGAAGTAGGTAAACCTAGGCCCTAGCGGTTTTCCTTCTTCTTTAGCTCAAGCTTGAGGCAAATAAAGGATTGATCAAACAAATGATGTTAGAGTGCTACAATGGTAGGGCTCTAGCACATGCTTCAAAGGATGGATTTTCTATCAAAATCTAGTAGGCAAAAAGCTATTGAGATAAGGACAATAACATGTGCTTAATCTCCTAGGATTTTAAGCTAGAAATTTCATAATCTCAGTAAAATGAAAAGTAAATATACTATAACCATTCAAGGAAATAAGAATTGAAGAAATTCACTTACATTCACCAAGAATAATCTAAAAAATACTCTAGTTGAAGACTTTCTACCAAGAAAATGCCAAAAAACACCAAGATAAGCCTCCTCCAAGAGTTGCGCAACACTTAATTTCATCCAATAAACCTTAAATAGGATGAATTTCAGACCTCACTTGTGTGAGTGAAAGAATGATGAAAAAATACAAGGGACAAATCCTTTATTTATACAATAAAAATGATCTTTAATTACACAATTAGGTCAAGAAGGCCGACATGGCTAGTTTACATGAGAAAATCCAATTTTACATAGAATTTTCAAATAAAACCCTAATTTTATCTTTTTAGGGTGATGTCATGCCCCTCCCAGGGTGACGTTAGCCTTCTTTCTAGAACGTTATCCCTCCAAGTGAAACGTTGGGGCTCAAAACCCCTTAGGAACTGTCACACGTGCCAACCAAAGTCGTCCTCAAGATGGATACCTCAACTGGGTGATGTCAAGGCTATGAATGATGATGTCAAGGGCCAACATCATGGTGGGAGGGAAAGACCCCCTGGGTCCAATATTTCCAAGCTGTCTTTGGTGGAACGTCATCCTCTCTCTCCGGTGCAAGCCTCTGGTATATTTGCCCCTGGCTTGGGTATCAACATCCATCTAGTGGGATTTTATCCCTATGGAGGTTCGAGCTAATCATCTCCCCATATGTAGCTGTTCGGCGAATGTGGTCTTACAACAACAAAAACTACGCTCTCCATGAGCTCATAAGTCCCAGGTATCATAGCAATGTCAATCACATCTAATAATCAAGTTACCCAAACATGTGCATGAAACCCCCCTTTCCCAGACAAGTGATCGAAGATGTTATGTTATTCTACAAACCAGGTTTGGAGAGGATTTCAGGACGTCCTATTGGGCCAATTCTCCTTAGGTGTGGTATGTTTCCAGGTGAAGATCAATCTAGGTCATGTAAGTGCATTAGATGGTATGGGGATGTTTGGGCAAGGGGTGCAGTGATGACAGGGAAATGTGGGGCTTACCTATGGGTGCCTCTGAAGAGGGTGAGCTGCACCTTGTCATGGATGCAAATGTTTCCTAGCCCATTCAATGCCTTTTTACTTTTTTATCTTATTTCTTTTTCTTTCAAGAGAATAGTTGGGGGACACTTCCCTGGCATGGTGACTAGTGGTGGTAGTGTTACTGAAAAACATTTCACAGATATGAGAAGGTTGGCTTGTGATGAGAGTCCCTTTATCTTGGCTATGCTACCAAGATACACTACCCTGATGTGGTGACCAGTTGAATAGTAGTGTCATATCGCTACATGCCCATCGAGCTAATAGGTTGGCTCGTGACGAGACCCCCTATCCTCTAACTAGGTCTTGAGTTTATTCATTTTATGTGTCCCTCCTTTTTATTACTGAGAATCCTTTTATTTCTTACTCGGGGATCCTTGGGTGAAACATATGGAGGTTTTGATCTTTTGGCTTTTATCTTTTGCCAACTACTTTTACCCTATGGGCCTTTATCCCCTTCTTGCCACAAGGCAAGGTGCAACCCTTAAATAGCTTGAAAAACCAAATGCTCGAACCAATGCAGGGGATAGATGAGAGGGAAGATGATGAAAAGTGATAAGTATGGTGGGAGTGGATGATGACCTTTCATAAACCCACCCAGTGGAAACTCACTCCTAAGGGAACCAACTTGCTAAGGCGTTATGTCATCCCCCCACGTATGGACAAGTCAAAAGGCATAAAGTCCAAGCACACGTCATGAAGAAAAAGATAACTAAATGCACATATTCAAATTTTTTGAGAATCAGAGTGATACATACCATGATACCCATACTCATTACCTCATGGAGCAAGACATATTGCTGCTTCAGGACCAGGCCGATGGGATGGATGTTGTTACTGCTGACAGAATGGAGGCATTGAAAAAGGATGGGCCCTCCAGGGTCAGGCTCAAGTCAATATAGCTCTCAGTACTCCATGTCTATGACATGTGGGCCTTGAGACATAATCTCTTTAGTTATCCCTAAACTAGGGGATAACATTGCACACACCTTCAACCAATATAAAATCATGTTTTTATATCATTTAGCTTTTAATAAAGAATATAAACACTTACTACATACCCATGTATTATGTGTTTCATGTGAGTATATTGGTATTGATTTCCTACCATGTCTTTAGTTTTCTAAATGTCGAATGCTGGTACAAATCCCCTCCCCCCTCTCTTTCTTCCAAATAAAGACTTCTATTAAATTTTTAGAAGAATATACTATTCAAGCTAACTTGTGGGGTTAGTAATTTCAAACATGGGGGTTAGTATTTTTTTTTGAAGTAAAATAAAATGATTATCAAGTTTCATCGAAAGTCAACCACCTTATTATTACCAATTAATTCAAGACTTTTTTTTCCAGGGAAAAATTTTGCTCAAATTATATTAGACATATAATTTTTTTTTTCTTTCAGTACATATATAGGATTCTGTGAATCCTCAATTGCTTCCATATAAAGTTGATACTGACATTCCACACATACAAAAATATTTAAAAAAGTATAGTCCATACAAGTCCTATCCAACTTCCATCGAACTGATGAGAACTGGAAATATAAACCGACCAAAACAACAAAAAAGCCTGATGAAAACATATTCATCTTTCAATATCTGCTTCTCTAAAACATATTCTTCAATGAATCTTTAACTATCTTCTTGGGCCTTCTTCACCATTTGTCCATTTATAAAAAGTAATCAATCCTTCATTCTCCATCAGTGCCTGCTTAGAAAGAGAATCTTCATCAGAATTAAAGACTCAAAATATATGCTAAAAGGCAATCGATTGGAAATTCCGAATAAGAATTTTCGTTCTTTTCTTCCACCCTTCTATGGAGGCCACCATCAGTCTGCCTTTGTCATTGAGCCAATCTATCACAACTTTTGAGTTTCCCAGAACATGGAGAGAAGGAATTTCCATATGATTTGCTAGCATTAAGGTAGCCCACGGCCCCAAGAGCTCCACTCTTGTATTTGTTCCTTTCCCACAGAAGAAAGTCCACTTATAAACAATTGAATCCTAGGTTTTTGTGATTCCACCTGCCCCACTCCTATCACCATCCTTTGAAGCTACTCCATCGAACCAGGCAAGGGTAGTATTCTGACTTTGATGTATCCATATAGATTTTGGAATTCGTGGTTTTGTCTTACTGCTGGGTAAAGTAGTGCATGCCAAAGTCCTGTTGGTAATTGAGTGCATTGAAGGGGAAACATCTTCAAATATTGCTCGATTACGTTTGAGCCAAGTAAACCAGATAATATAAGAAGCAATCACGGTAGGTACCTTTTTGTTCATACACCATTTTTTTAGGCATTCCAGTAGGGTATTCCCCGTCCAAACTCCATCAAGTGATAATTCTTGTTTTAATATATTCCAAATAGATAGATTAAAGGGGCATAGTTTGAATATATGCAAAGGAGTTTCTATATCCGATTTACAAAGTGGGTAGCGCCCAGGTCCTTCCCACCCTTTCCTCTACAACATATTCTAGGTTAGTACTTTCTCTTCCATTACTAACCAAATAAACAACTTTATTTTTAACTGAACATTCCACTTCCATAATGAAATTATCCATCTCTCCACACTTGGAAAGCATTTCGATGAGATAATACTACGATAAAAATTTCTTGCCGATGGATTACTAGGACTGGCCCTGCCCATCCACATTATTTGATCTATATTATCTTGAAGAATCACTCTGGCATCTATAAGTTTTTTTCTATACGTATCCCATTCTAATGCCAATGCTTCCCACGGTCCCAAATCATTACCTTTTACCCAATAATCAGCTAGAACTGTTGTGGTTGAAGGATTCTGTGCCTGTGCCAATGTCACCAAATTTTGATCTTTTAATGAAGCTTGCAATGGATTAGATAAGTATGAATTGTCTCCCATCCCCAGAATACGTTCCTTTCCCAAAGCCACAAACTCTCCTGATCCCGGGTTCCAGCTTATACCATGTAAAATAATATAAATCACCTTCATTAATCCGCTCCAGATTTTTGAAACTCCATTTTGTATGAAGGAATTAGATCTGAGCCACATAGTTACACTTCTGTTTCCAAGATATTTATCCATTATAATCTTGTGCTAAATACCTTTTCCCAAGAGAACCCTCCAAAGGGTAGTAGCTGCTAAAGCTTTGCTGAAATCAAAGATATTGAAGATGCCCCAGCCTCGCAACTCTTTTGGGATCGATATTTTCTCCCAGTTACACAAATGCAAATGATGAGAGGTACTTTCTCATTTCCACAAGAAATTGTACACCATTCTTCTAATCAAGTTCAGTATCTTAAGAGGAATCACTGCCATGGATAGCCAATAAACTGCCTGACTGGTTAAAACAACTTTGAGAAGAGTTAAGTGTCCTCCCAATGATAGCCAACGATAACACCAGTTATTAATTCTCTTTTCAAACTTTTTTAATAGCCATCTCCAATCCTCCAATCCTTGCGCTCCAGCTTTGATATAAAATCCTAGGTATTTAAATCCTAGCTCCAATGCTATAAAGTTAAATGGGAAAACAACTTTGAAAACATTGAGCTCCAGATTAGTTAGTCCAGCATAATGATTAGAAGATTTTAAGATATTTGTTTTTAATCTTGTGGTTAAACAAAAAAAAATCAGTATCCTGTCAATCTCCCACCACTCCTGCATGGAATCTTTTGTTAAAATGACCATGTCATCAACAAAAAATATGTGTAATATTTTTTAATGATCTCGTAACCGAAATACCTGAAATTAAATCGACATTCCAGCTAGCTTTTAATAGTAAACTCAATCCTTCCATGACTATAATGAATAGTAAGGGGGACAATGGACACCCTTGGCGCAGTCCCCTGCTGCTCTTGAAGAACTCTGTAACTTCACCATTCACTAGAACTGAATAAGAAGTAGAAACAATACAGATCATAATCCAGTTAGTCATATTGACACCCATACCAATTTGAAGGAGAATTAGTCTCAGCATATCCCAATTAACATGGTCATAGGCTTTCTGTAAGTCTAGATTTAGTATCATTGCTTTAATTTTCTTTTTCTTGATGCTATGGACACATTCATGTACTGTCCCGATAGCATCATGTATCTGTCTCCCCTGGAGGAATCCTAATTTCTCATCCGAAATAGATTTAGAAAGGTAAGGTTTTATGCGATCTGCAATTATCTTTGAGATAATCTTATAGCAAAGATTACATAGAGAAATCAGCCGAAAATATCCAAAGTAATGAGGTTTGTTAACTTTCGGAATGAGGGTAATAAAAGTTGTATTTAATGCACCAATTATCATACCTTTCTTCCTGGACTCCTCCACCATTCCAAGTAGAACAACACCTACAATATAAAAAAAAACCTTAAAAAATTCTACAGTCCAGCCATTCGGGCCCGAACTTTTGTCAACTTTGAAATTATATATAAATTCCTGTAGCTCATTTAAATCCTCTGGTTTGTATAGAACCTCAACTTTCATATTAGTTATCATCTCCTTATAATGGGCCACCATCTGGACTTGTTCCCTTATCGGAGGAGTTAGACCATTTTTATAAAAGTCACTAAAATGATGATAGGTAGATTTTTTTTAAATTTTCCTGACCACTATGCAATCGACCCTCCTCATCCTTTAGTTCCCAAAGAAATTTTCTATTCCTCCTAAAGCTCGCATAACAATGGAAAAATTTAGTATTCAGATCTCCACTTTGTAACCAGATTGACCGACTTCGTTGTCGCCATTGTTCCTCATTTTCAATGAGAATTTTGGATCTTTCTTGCTCCAATAAATTAAGAGGCAATTCACCAAAGTTATTATCGATACCAGCAGATTGATTACGTAATCTAAAGGAAATCTGTTTTTCTAACTCCAAGAGTCTTGAGTCCTTTTGTTGTCTCACCTCCTTTTTCCAGTTTCTTGTTAATATTTTCAGCTCCTTTAGTTTCCAGATAAGTCACCTTTGTCTTCCATGCTCCACAAGAAACTTAGGATCGTTCCAAATTTTCTGCACTAGCCCTGCAAAGTGAATTTCTTTAGAACACCACGGATTAAACTTGAATGGGAAAGCTTTGAAATTCAAAACCGAATCAAGCTGCAAAACAATTGGTGCGTGGTCAGATATATATGGGTACTCAACCCATGCCCTATACACTCCAACTGATGACAAAAGATCTTCTGAAATGAGTGTCAGGTCAAGTCGTTTAGATATATCCTCACTACCAACACGACCATTCCTCCATGTTGGCATTAAAGTACTAGGAACGATATCGATCAGTTTATTCCTGTTGAAGTAATTGATAAAATAACTTGCCAGAGTACCCAAGGTATGGATGCCCCCCCAAATCTCCCCAGAAGCAAGTGTCAAATTGAGATCTCCTGTAATAAAAAGATTCTTTTGAGCTAACAGCCCCGATTTCTCAAGCCGTTCCCATAATAGCTTGCGATCCGCACATGGCCTATAGATATTAAGAAAGGAAACATGTCTATTAGTTTGCAGATCCAAACCTGTCAATAACAACCCACCACAAGTGAGAAATGGTGTCAGCTCAAAGTTGTTCGGGTCCCATGAGACCAAGAGACCCCCAGATTTCCCCACAGAGTTTACCGCACAACTATGCCAGTGGGGTCTAAGTAAATTTAAAAAATCACGTGCTTTATCAACATGTACTAATGTCTCCTGAAGAAAAACAATGCTTGTCCGCACTTTATCACGTAACCCTCAGACAGAGGCTAGTTTTAGGATTCCTCTCGTTCCCCTAATATTGAGAGAAAGTAATAACATTATTTGGAGCGAGCTAGGGCCTTCATATCTCTAAGGGGGTCGCCTTCAATGGAAGGTTGGATTGATAGTTCATAATATTTTTCAATGGAATCCTTTTTCCTAGCACTCCAAGTTTTCACCAGCGAGTGCTCAATACCTAGTCCACGTGACTAGGAAAACTCTTTCCCAGTCGCCCCCCCTTCAGTACGAATCCCACTGGCCTCCCCAAGGGAATTCTCTGGGGCCTGTTCAAGTTTACCAAGAAAGATAGGAAGTTTGACTAGTGGTTCCATTCCACGAATGTAGGGGATAAGTGAATCAAGGATAGCCGACAAATTTGAGTCTTCGTCTCCTGATTTATAGAAACTGGGGAGAATGTGAGGCGAAGCAGAATCAGGTTGACAAGTGTCAAAGGAAATAAGAGACAAAATAGGGGCTGAGGGTTCAATGGCAGGGGGGTCGATATAGGATAAAACAACAGATATAGGCGGTCGACTGTCACCCATCATTGGTCCCATAACCTTAACAGCTGACTGAGAACTAGAGGGAGAAACAAAGTCATCATGGACCTCCACAATATTGTCCGAAATTCCATCAGTAGATAAGGGGGGAGAGGCAATCTCAACAATAACTTGTTTTAGCCAGTCAAAAGTTAAAACCAATTCTCTTTCCCCCGAAGTCAAAGAAAGATAGAAAGACAGGCAATAGGTTTGTAGCTTACCTAAAACCGACGTCGAAGGCCCCCGAAAGCTCAAACCACTGCCATTTAGACCTTCGAAACCCATATCCATCGAAAAATCATCCTGAGTATAGTATCCACTGGTAGGTTCCATCACCTCTTCATGTAAATATTTTCCTTGGCATTCCTGACGAAGGTGTGAAGTGCTTCTACAGAAACTATAGCGAAAAGGAATCCCTAAATAATCGAGCTTCTGAACAAGGAGGTTTCCATGCCACTCTATTTCTAAAGTCACAGGAATTCCCTTCTGGACATCAATTTCCACCATTACCTTTCCAATCTTTCGCACAGAGCCCGACAAAGAACTATCATCCACCATAATGTACTTACCAAGAGAATTACCGATAGCCTTTAAGGCTCCAATATTCCATAAAAACCAGGGTAACCCAGGAAGTAGGACCCAAATGTGTCTAAACGAGAAAAATTAAGTATCCAGGTTGAAAGCTAATCTCCATATTTTTATCATAAGGCTATTCGTATCATCCACCTAGAAAGAGTTCAGTAGGGTTGCTGCGTCTTCCGGGCTTCTACAAAGAAATCCTATCCAACCTTTGGATAAACTATACAAATCAGGAAGATAACCAATAACCGGAACCCAAGTTCATTCTAACCAGGCCTCAAGTTTCACACCACTCATACTTTGATATGCAAACCTACTAACAAGTCCGCAAAGTGTAAGCCTACATGTATCAACTAAACCAATGTCTACTACGAGAACCATCTTCTCAACCTCTTTCGAGGCTTTCCACTGCTTCCTATACGAAGTATCACCCTGGGTAGTCGTCGAATGAAACACATGTTTCTGTCCTAAGCCAGGCCCACTATCAACATGATTAGAGGTACCCTGGTTCAATAGTAAATCCCCTAGCAAATCGGCATGGCCAACAGGTATGTAAGTATTAAATGAGGGAGCGTGTGCCGAGTATGAGGAAACGATAGGCTGAGTGACCGAAGGAATACCAGGGGCTCCAAGAAAAAACTTAGGGTTCAAGTTAGGTTGATGAGTGATATGACCGCCATTAACCTCATGCATATGCCACAAATCATCTACAGGCTCACTTAGCATAGCATGTACCTCCGCATTAATAGTATCGAGCCTTGAGGTGGCCATCTCGAATCCACTAAAACAAAGCCTCTCGGTAATAAACTAAAAAATTAATGTGAGAAATGACCCCACCTTCTCGAGAAAATACAAGTAACTGCTCTGAGAGAGGATACAGTAGAATAAAGGGGCTAAAAACAAAACGAAGAAAACAAAACTAAAATACTGGTTCAGTTTCCAAACAAGGAAAAAAACTAGTCACCCAAATTAACCACCTCAAACCGACGATACCAAGGACAGGGCTAGATGGCCATAGCGATAAACTGAAAAAGTCTTCAATCATGACTACTCTAGTTTGTTCCCGCCTTCTGAAAAATTTGAAAAATCACTCCAGACCCTCCTCGACGCTGGGTCCATTCCAAAGAATGATGTTCACTTAATCAACCTTGTTAAGACATTGTCTATTAATTCAAGACTTAAATCATCACATCTCCTAAACATATATTTTATATTGGTTGAAGGTGTGTGCACAAAGTTAGTGGGTTAGAATTTCATTACGTATTTGAAGTTTACACTTACAAATTACATTCCAATCTTTGTCATGAAGGAAGAAAAATGTCTGCTTATTAATTAATTTGATTAATAAATAAGTGAATATAATTTTATTAAATTCATGAAAACTTATTTTAATAGATTTCAACTTTAATATAAAATACAAAAAAGTTTTTGTGTTAATTTATTCGTTGTTGCCTGTGAAGCTGAACTGTGTAAAATTTTTGTAACACAAACATTACAAATAAAATCTAATAACCATGTTCACTGTCCATGAACTAAATTTCTATATAATAATATTATTTCCGTTGCATAGGATCATACATGACTTTTGAAGCCGAGGCTTATTATACAGAATTAACTTTTATTCGTATTATACAGATTACACGGAACGATGAATCGTTTGTTTTACATCGAACCAATAATACCATTAAAAAGAACACTCTGAAAGCGGAACATCGTCTTCAATGTGACGGTAGCTATTCAAGACACCCGGGTGGATTTTGAAGAACGTTTCGCCATCGTCTGCGTCCCTGCCCCGACCCCATCCATGGTCATCGCTATTCTTTCTTCTGTTCCTTTACAATTTGTTACAGAAGCCGATTTAAGCCGATCAATGAGTCTGGAAATAACTGCATTCAAGGCTTTGAGAGGGTCGTCCAAATGCTCTATCAGAATTTCGGAGATTTCTGCGGGAGTCATTTCGGCTCCAGTCTCCCTCATGCTCTCCTCCACAGCGGAAAAAAGTGGATGGTCTTCAATCTGCAAATAATTAAAGACAAGAGATTTGAATGAATGGAAATTGCAGGAAGAAAGGTGTATGTGCATGTCCATCCTTCCAGATCTTAATAGTGCAGGATCGAGCCTATCCTTGTGATTCGTTGTGAAGATGATAATTCGTTCCTCCCCACAGCATGACCACAGTCCATCCGTGAAGTTAAGAAGTCCCGAAAGAGTTACTCGGCTTCCGCTTTGCTTTTCATCAAGATTTGTAGGCTGGGAAAGCCTGTCCGTTAGGTCGAGCGAGCAGCCGATATCCTCAATAACAATGATGGATCCGCTGGTGGTTTGCAAGAGAAGCATACGAAGCTCGGAGTTGTCCCAAAACCTTTGTGAGCTCCAGTTCGTACACATTGTACTTCATATAGTTAGATATGGCGGCAACGAGACTAGATTTCCCTGTTCCAGGGGGTCCGTAGAGAAGGTGTCCCCGCTTCCAAGGACGGCCGACTCTGTTGTGAAATTCCTTTCCTTGCCTGAAACAGTCGAGATTCTTTATAATTTCCGTCTTCGTCGTGGGATCGAGTGCCAGAGAATCGAAAGTGGACGGATGATTGAACGGAACACCGGTCCATCCACCCCCAGATAGGGCATGTCCATTATTGGTATAGATGGTTCTGCCCCTGCTCACTTTCTTGAATTCAGCTGCATGTTTTGCTATATGATCAAAATAGGCCGACAAAAAGGGCTTATTTGACCTGACTAATTTTAGGGAAAACCTGTATCACCTCATCTAAAGCCGGACCAAATTCTACAGTGCTCGATTCACTGGCGCGAAATACAGTCAGTCTGCGGGCGCCCTCAATGGCGTCGAGGCTGGCTAAGTAGAGTTCGACATTCTCGTACATTGAACTGTTGAATGTCAAGTTCGTAATAAGCATTGAAACGTTCCTGAAAACAGAACAACCGTTGATTCAACCATTGCCGCAACTGTGGAGGAAAGAATGTTTGGAAGAGACTGAAGAGACCGATCAATGACCAAATTTGTGCAATCATGTTCTCTATCGTTAACCGATGATTTCCCTCGATGTCGCAGTTGATGTAGTATTGTGATCGCGTGAGAATCTTTTATATCGATCAAAATACTTCTGTTCGACTGAGCCGACACCGACCAATAATCATCTCTTGCGTGCCTTGCTCAACACCTATACTTGGTGAACACGTACCCTTTGAAGTGAAGGTCGTCACCAATATAGAAGGGTACCCTTGGTGAACACGTACCCTTTGAAGTGAAGGTCGTACTTTACTTTTTCAGATTGAAAAGTAGAGTACCGTGGAAGATCCACAATCTAGTCGTGTACAATCTCGTCCACATAATTCGATCATGGTGGAAGATCCATTGGTTTTTTTGGCAAGATTGTAATATAAGTGTTGATGTTCAATAGGTTCCATGTAAACTTATATAAACTAGAATCTATTTATTTATAGTATTTTTTTTTAATTTTTTTTGGTACACAAACTTGTATCCATTTTAATCTTTTATTAATGTGGATTTATCAAGTGTTTAGAGGGTGCAAATCTTTCCTTAAGTTTTGCATTCTAAACAATGTTTTCTTGGCATTAGTAAGTCTTACAAGGGACCGTGGGCCAAAAATGTGGGCTAAATCTCAAATCCAGAGAATTTGGGGCTTCGGAGCTCCCAGGCTTCGAGAGTCTCAACAAAGTTTCACCGCGTTCCTCCCGAACGCCTAATTGGTGGAGCGTCGAATAACCGCATGAATCAATGGTCAACAAAACCCATTGAAAATCCATGGTGGCGAATGACTTCAGGACTTCAGGCTTCGACGGTCCTATCCGCTCCAACGTGCTATTCTCCCGGAGCGGTGAATCTTGAATCCAATGATCGGATGACTTCTATTGTACCACCAAATCGACGGTCTATAACTGATTCACAGTTTCGGGCTTCGGGGATTTTCAAAACACCTCTCCACAGATATCTCGAAGTGTCGAATCGACAGATACACAGAAGTAACAAATCGATGGACCTCATGCTCTGATAGATGGACTATTCAGATTTATTTCGGACTTTAGGAGTTCGGGCGTTCACACAACACAACCCCTCATATCTCCCGAACGCTGAAACAATGAAAGACCTCTCCTTCCTCCATGTGTCCCCTTCCTGATCGACGACTGGGATGAGTTCCACTCTTCGGGACTTCGAGAACTGTTAAACCAGGACAATCTTTCACCCGTTCTCTCTGGAGTACCCGATCTCTAGACTACCAGATCTCCTGCCACATGTCCACTCAAATCAATGGTTGAGATCTACTCCACTCTTCGGAGCTTCGGGAAATTGTTGATTCTTCATCGTAGTGTCTCCTTCCTATCGGAGGATCGTTTTCCTAAATAAATGATCCACTGACACGTGTCCATGACAATCAAGGCTCCATATGAGTTTCGGATTTCGGGACTTCGAGGGTTTCGCCTCCTTTTCACTCCTCGAACGAAATCTTCAAAATTGGAAAAGTTCGAAGGACTTCAAGACTTAACACTCGCGCAA
This sequence comes from Picea engelmannii, assembly GCA_009831015.1. NCBI lineage: Eukaryota > Viridiplantae > Streptophyta > Pinopsida > Pinales > Pinaceae > Picea > Picea engelmannii. The sequence goes on along the minus strand of ML779010.1, from coordinate 113,973 downwards.
ATCCTCACAATCTAACAATTGTGAGTGTTGTTTCTCCTCTTGAATGGATCTTGTCTATTCGTTCTTCAAACACACCAAAATCCCTCCTCCAAAGGAATTTTAGCGCTACCTCTCCTAAGCCTTTATACTCGAAGGGTTTTGAACCATGGCACACACCTTGAGCTATTTCTCTTGAGCTTGAAGTCTCGAAGGACTTCTTGTGTGCACTCCTTGCACTTGCCTCCCTTAAAAAGTTTTCGACACTTCTCTAAGTGTTGGCCTTGTGCACTCCTTGCTCGAGTCTTTCTCAGAGAACTTATACTCAACGAGTATATGTGCACACCTTGCAATATCATTGTGAGACTTTTACTCTATCCTTTGTGAGATTTTAAGTCTATCAACAACTCCATCCTACATAGTCCTTGCATGAGAAATGTATGTTCCTTAACCAAATGTTTTAGAAGAGAAATAGTTGAAACTTCTACAAATCTCAAATATTCATTCTCAAAAACATAAACACACATATAAAACATAGTAATCACATAAATAGAACTTCACTCAATCAATTAGCTCCGAGATAAAACAAAACCAGGCATTGAAGCAAATCTCCCTTCTCTTGTATTAAAATAAAGAGTATATAGACAGAGTGTAATACCCCAATGACAAGCCCTGGTTGTAATTATGAAGGTAACATGTTTTGTAGGATGGTGAGCCAAATATTTATAAGTTGGTAGGCTTATGTGTTGATTAGGCTGGGAGCCTAGTTGTTAAAGGCCAAGAGCATGTTTTGTACATGTAAATATTCATATTATTAATATAACAACATCGATGTGTGTAGATCAACCACGAAGAAAGAGTATGGGGGACTGAACTCCAATGGGTTGGGCAGGGGAGGAGGCTAAGAGATTGAGGAAAAAGGGCTAAGCTTAAGAGCCTAAAAGAATTATATGTAATTATTATTCTAAAAGTTGTAAAGAGGATATTAATTTATCCTAAGTTCCTTTAGGGAGAGGAACAAGTTCCAGGTGGGAGGAACGTGCTCCTAGACAGCCAAGTGTCATCCATGACACATGAAGATTTATGGGGGGTTGTTCTCACCATTCTCACCATTCTGACGATTCTCACCATTCTGGGGGATTTATCACGATCATGACCATGCTATCCATCCATTACCTAGACTCAATGATGCACTAAGAAAGCACACAGTGAGCCAGTCCACCATTGTTGAATTCCAAGACACCCAAATCTCTGCAACAAACCTGAGTTGATACCTTGCACCTTAACCCTACGGGTTGCCTGTGTATTGTTCCGTCATTACCATCCTCCATGTCCAATTTCTGTTGCTGCCATCACCATGCCTGTGTGTTGAGGAGTGGGAGTGAAGAAGTGGGTTGTTAGGCCCATGGATAGAAGAAGCAGGTTGTCAGGCATGTGAGCAACTCTCTCTAGGTGAGAGAGTGTGTTGAGGAAGTGAGTTCTCCTAGAGGGAGTCTAGCAGAAGCTACATATCTCTGAGTCCAATTGCACTCTACAATTGCAAACACATCACTACATCTATTTTTTTATTATGGTTTATTTTACAAATTCATCTTTCCATATTTGTCACATACTCAATAACCCTTATACACTATTGAGGCTATGGGGTACCTAAAAAACAATATAATTTTTTATCTCTGATACCAAATTCATTGTATCTAAGTAGTTATATAACTCAACAATGGAAGCAAATATACAACTTTAATATTCAATTCGATCTTAGAACATGAATGCATTCCTACAATGACTTCATCCATAATTATGCAAATTAAATCAATACACACAAAACTGAAAAACTAGAATATAATAAAATGCAGGACAAAAATACAAAAACATGGAATTTCATTACATAATTAGATTACTTATCTTTCTAGGAAATAATCTTCAAACCGACTACAAAAGAAGAATGTTCCTCTCAACCTTAGGCTCTCTATCACATTTAGTCTCTCTAAAGATATGAATCCACAGGGCGAATTTCTTAAGTATATCTCTAAATATTCTTACTCAACCCACAATTCATAAAACTCTCATAGGTAAGAAACCCCTCTACATCTATCCCAATATACCATCAATCTTCCTCCTCAAAATGTAGAACACTAAGAATGGGATCCCTTCTTTGCTAAACAATCCCTCAGGCTACCCTAGTTTGCTTCTAGTGATCCAACAAAGGCTATCCATTGAAATTCTCTATTGGGCCTCTAGGGATTCTCAATTGTAGAACATGTTTTCCTCTCAAAACAACATAATAATTATTATTAGTAGTGCATTGACATTAATATAAGCTAGTATGAATGTTCATTGCTAAGTACCAAAGGTAATCCTTTCCCCATCCATCCAATCCATACAATAATTCATACCATAATAAATAATAATTCCAACCTGCTCACAATTTCCAACTTAATATTTGCATGCAAATGACTCACCATGTGGTCTTCATGATAATCCTATATTTCTCCTCTAATCCCAAGCTTGTAATAACTTAAACCAAGGTTAATAATAAAATGTTTAAGGACTTAGGATATATCATTATCTAAGATTTATAATGAATGTTTTAAGAAAATGGGTTAAATAATTCACTAAATTCATCTCCCTGTTATCCCCCCTTTAACTTTCCCCACTTGTGGAATCATAGCCTCCCATATATTTTAAGTCCTTCTTCATTTGCAATAGGTAGTGTTGGCGACGGAAGTCACCCCTGGATTCCAGCAGGAGCAAAGCCTGACGCACATCAGTTTATGTCACGATTTGTTTAATGGGGTGATCAAATGGAAGTTAACTCAAGACGACGTGGTTCTAACTCCGAAACTAGGCCAGGCATGCATGGGAAAATAAGGTCTTAGATAAACTTCAAACAATAGGTTGTAGTAAGGGTGAGCAGGAGGAAGACTTGTATAGGAGAAAAGCAAAGGTCTGTTGTAAACATCAGGTTTCTAACAGACTGTAGGAGAAAACATCTAAACGCAATATCTTCTTACATTCAAATGAAGAAAACCGGAGAATACAACAATGCAACAATAAATCCTTTATCATAACATAATTTCAATAATTCGCGTGAATCAGTCGATCACGAACTCTCTCAGTATGAGATGAAAACTAGATGGGGTGAGAGGACTGTCTGTCATTAAGCAAGAAATCTTACATACCGATACATAACCAGAGAACTAGAGTGTGTGCTAAAACTTTACAATCGGGAGCTTCACTCTACCATCAATAGATTACAAAATACAAAGACTGAGTTTATATACTCAGGAAAATTCACCTCATAGAGGCGTGCCCAGTCACCCAAGGCTTGGTGTCCCTTCAGTCAAACTCGTCTTGATATCTCTCTGCAAGCGCCACCTTAACTGCGCATGGCTCCTGAAGGAGGGTAGCTGAGCCATTAAGTGCTGAGCTAGCGTGTGCAGACTTCTCTGTCTAGTTGAGGACTTCGGCATGGTATCTTTGGAAAAATCGGTATGCAAGACCTCTTCGAGCAGACCACTTGCCAGACCCTCCATTCCTCACACTTAATGAATGAAAGGAGATTTCAACCACCCGTCCTCATCTTCATTTACTCTAAGCAAAAACCAGGATCGAGGTCACATCAGATGATGCATGGAGATCACGATGATCCTTTCGGCGACTAGACTCGACGCCTTTGGCCCCTTCTTGCACAGCTCTTTTATTTCTAAAGTGACCATGGGCTGTGACCTTGCGATTATTCTCAAAGGCACTTTCGATGTTCGTGAATGGGAAGGGGCGGATCCTTGCTCCTCATAATCGCGATGAGAGAAATGCCGAGATGGCTTAATTTGGCGCCACGCGTCCCTCTCATATCTGATGGTCCTGAATTCACTCGGTGATGTTGTGGGCCCGGGTCTTGGACACTCCCGGCACCTCACGCATCGGGAATATGACAGATTTGTTCGTTGCTTTTCGAAGTCGCGATGGGAGAAAAGGCAAGGATCCTAATCGCGCGCGCCAGGTGTCTCCTGTGGATGAACAACTGAGGCTGATTTGTGATACTGCGAGCCTGACTCTGGATGCTTTCGACACTTTCGGGGTTCGGGGTTTCGAGATGTAGAAGACCATGAAACTCTCACCCCTCAAACTCCCAAATGATGAAACACCGATGCGACTAGATCTCGCGCCATGCGTCCTTTGGATGGATGGTTGCTATCCTTCCCCGCACATAATATGGGCGCTATCTATTGCGCTAACCTGGGCGTAACTCCACTAACCGCGATTTCTCGTTGATCGCTGATCTGCTCTTATGAAAGGATCTGAACCGTCGACAACATAATTTCACCCGCTTACTTGCCAGGAGACCCAAAAAACGAGATTTTCTTGTGTCGCGCTCGGGCGCTTCTTGTGTAATTTGCAAACCTGGATACTCTTGTGTCCAGGACAAGAAATGTTACTAACATTAGGCTCCATGGGGAATAGATTCGTCCTTGTGATTCTCTAAGGACTCATTTTGCAATTCCAGTGCCTTGTTGTTGGGCTATGGAGTCATTTACTAAGCCGAAAAAATAAAAATAAACAAGGAACCAAAAGGACAATATTTAAAAACAAAGCAGCCATTAAAGGCTCAGACAAAATATTTCTTTAGAAAATGCCCATTTACTGGGCTGTTGAAAACTTCTTCACCCTCCAAATCCTGTAGTCAATATGTGTTATTTGAGAAAACCTCAGAGATTTTGAAGGGCCCGATCCACAGGGATTCAAATTTGTCGTGCTTTCCCTTATCCTGCTTAGGAGCATCCCATTTTAGCACCAGGTCTCCTATCTGGAACCCATCCTTCTTGGAATTCTTATCGAATACCTGCTTGGTCATCTGCTGATGGTCCTGAAGCTTGATCATTACCTGCTCTCTGGCCTGCTGGACTTCTACCAGTTGATGAATCCTTCTGATCATGTCATTGGGCTCTTCTTGATAATCCTGGAAGAGTTTCGCTACGGGAATAGCCACCTGAGACGGGAGGAAAAATTCTACTCTGTAAACTATCTGGAAAGGGGAGATGCCTATAGATCTCTTTGTGGTCACCCGATCAACCCATAGAGTGAATTTCAACTTCGAGTTCCAAGCCCTTTTGTTGTCCTCCAGTAATCTTTTGATGATCCTTATTAGGATTTTGTTGGAGGATTCTGCTAAACCATTGCCTTGGTGATAATATGGGGTGGAGTGAATCAGTTTGATCCCAAATTGTTCACAGAACTTGACTAACGGCTCAGCCTTAAAAGAGGTTGTGTTATCAGTAATAATCTTCCTTGGGCAGTCGAACCTTACGATGAGGTCTTCCAGGAATCCAATGATTACCTTGTGGGAGGCACTCCTTGTGGAGATAGCTTTAATCCACTTAGTAAAGAAGTCTGTGGTAGTCATGATCCATCTGTGCTACCCGCTGGAAGCAAGGTGGATTTCTCCAATAAATTCTAGTCCCCATTGTTGGAAAGGTCCCGAAACAACTACAGGCTTTAAAGGCAGGGACTTGAGCTAGTGCTTTCTTGAAAATCTTTGGCATGTGATATAGGCTCTAACCCCTCTATGGACATCAGCGAACAAGGTGGGCCAGTAGTACCTAGCTCTAAGAATTTTGTGGGCTGTGGTCTTCTAGGAATGGTGCCCTCCACATAGGCCGTTGTGAAATTCGACCATGATCCTGTCAGCCTCTTGTGGATCCATGCATTTTAAAAGCACTCCCAAGTGGTCTTTCCAGTATAAAATTTGATCGATAAGGCAGTACCTGACTGCCTTGAGCTTCAAATCTCTTGTTTTGTTTTTTTGTAGGCCATCTGGGGGCCGCAACTCCTGCAGAAAATATATGACATCCTTATACCAAGGACATCGAGCTAACAAGGGTTCTGTTTGAGGGCTTACGTTGGACAACTGATTCTGTTGATTTTCTGATTGTTCATTGACAAAATTCACCCCCAAAGCTTTGCAATTAGCTTCAGCCAATAGCTTGGCTAAGCCTTGACCCTTGATCAATCTGGTAGGCCTTATTTCCAAGTCAAATTCCAAGATCTTGGCTATCTATTTACTCCTCTTCCCATCAATGTCGGGTTGTACAAGGATGTCCTTCACAGAGGTTGAAGGAACATATGCGGTCACCTTTGAGTGAAAGACATAGACTCTGAAAGATTTGAGAGATTTCACTAAGGCATAGGCCTGTTTCTCCATGATTTCATACCTGACCTCTGCATCTCTTAATTCCTTGTTGAAGAAGGCGATGGGTTGCTCTCGCCCTTCCTCATTTTTCTGCAACAAGACCACTGCTACTGTATCAAAAGAAGTGAAAGAGAAGATTAGGAAATCTTTGGAATAGTTAGGACTAATCAACATAGGTGCCTCAGTCAATGCCCTTTTTATTTGGACAAAATATTCTCTGGGTTCGGCTGTCCATTTTACTTCATTTCCCTTCTTGAGCATAGTTGTGATGTTTTTCACCAGCTCAGCAAAATTTGAGACGAATCTCCTCAAAAAATTAATCTTCCCCAAAAGTCCTGAACTTCCTTCTTAGACCTGGGAAGCGACAGGGTCCGAATTGCCTCCACTCTGCTAGGATCAATCCTCACTCCTTCTGTCGATATTATATGGCCTGATAGCTTCCCCTCCTCCATATAAAACAAAGATTTTTTGGGATTTAGGGAAAGGCCAAACCTCTGGCACTTCAAAAAAACCTTTCTGAGGTGACAGCAGTGCTCTTTGTCAGACCTGGAGAAAACTGTTATATCATCCAGATAGATCACTACAAACCTATATTTCTCCCCGATGAAGGCTATGTCCATGGCTCATTGAAATGTCGCTCCTGCGTTCATCAGTCCAAATGGAATTTTGGCATACATGAATGTGCCCCAAGGAGTTGTGAAGGATGTCTTTTCTCTATCTTCAGGCATGACCAATATCTGATTATAGCCAGAAAAATAGTCAATCATGGAAATCCTAGATGCACCGGTTACCCTCTGTAATATGTGTTCCATGTTGGGTAGGGGATAATTGTTTTTCTTTGAGCTCCTATTCAGGTTCCTGAAATCGACACAAAGCCTGATTTCTCCACTTTTCTTCCTTACCAGAACCAAATTGGCCACCCATTTGGAATATCTCAAGGGGACGATGATCTGGGCCTCTAACAACTTCTTCAGTTCTTTCTCCATGACAGGCAACAACATGGGATTTATCTTCCTTATCTTATGCCTGAATGGCTTAGCCCCTTCCTTCAGTGGGATCTTGTGTTCAATGACGGATGTGTCATACATCTTGAGGTCTTCACAGGTCCAAGAAAACACATCAGAAACTTCTCTCAGCAACTCAGTATATTCGGCCCTCTGTTCTGTCATTAAACTCCTTGACAACTTGACAAACTTAGGCTCCTCCGGTGTGCCAATGTTGCACTCGGCTGTATCAACATCTTCACCTGAAACCCTACCCTTTATTGCCACATCATTCCCATCGAACAATATTTCTAAAGGAATTAGTCCCCTCAGAATGTGATTGCTAGGTAGTTGAATGATCTGGTGGTTAGCAATTTTATTTAAAAACACCTCAGGGTGAGGGTCATTTTCCGTATCAGGATCCTGATCAATGTGCAACGCAGAAAATTCATCAACAGATTGGAGAAATTTCTCGATTTCTAGATCATCTTCGAATACCTTCCAATGCTTGACATTGTCCGGTACAGAGGGCCTATATTTTATTTCAACATAAGATTTGACCATAGGCGGCAGAGGAACTTTGAGCAAACTAGCTGAGACAACTGAAGAATCGGCTGAAGTATTTCCCCCCCTCGGAATGAAAGAAGTGTTAAAAGCCAGGAAGAGACTATCGATCAGGTCCCATACCTCATTTCTGTAATTTATGAGCCGGGGATTATTGGCACGATAGGCATTTCTGACTTGCTGGATAATCAACTCAGCATCTCCAAATACGGCTAACTCTTTAATTCCCATTTTCTTTGCAGCCCTCATACCCAGGACAAGAGATTCATACTTTGCCACATTGTTGGTGGTTTCAAATTCCAACTTGTATGACAGGGAAATGGTCTCCTGAGAAGGTGACACAAAAAACACCCCATCACCAGCGCCTTCCCTAGAGCAGGCTCCATCAAAAAACATTTTCCAGACGGGGGTGATGGAGGGAGAAAATTCATGAGGAGTGGTGGGTTGCTTTCTGAGTTTAAGAGGGGGATCAGGAGCATGAGTGAGTTGCAGTCAACTGGAACCTAAATCAGTGTCCAAGGAAAAAATGGGATGGTTGGTGGGATTAGCTTCATCACTGATTATATAGGCTAAATGGGCTTCCCTGTATAGCCTCCTATGTTCTCCTCGAAACACTGGGATGGTAGCATATGTGAGGTCCATCTGCAAAGTTCCCCCTAGTCTTTTTATGCAAGATCTTGATAACAACATACCAAACTTGGGGGGGACATCAGCCACTACAATATCCATGACCACACTTTTCATGGGCAACTGAAACATGGTCACGACCAGGTCTTTGATAACCCTGAGACATTGAACTTTCCTGGAGTCAAAGGAATAGAGGTCATGATAGGATCGGGTGACTTCTAGACCTAATTCTTCCATGACCGTTTTGGGCATGAGGTTATGAGAAGCCCCCAAATCCATTAAGCAGTTGTGCAGTACCTTGTCATGTATGTTCAAGGAAGTGTAGAAGGGAGGGGATGAGTCATTCCTGTCTTCTATCATAGGTCCTAAAATAATTGTAGGCTTTTCATATTGCAAATTGATGGAGTCTGTGGGAAGGCATGAGACCTCAGACTGTAAAAGATCAGAGAAACGTTTCTTGAACCCTTCATGTTTAATTAATTTGGTTAGGGGCACAGGGATCCTGATCTTTTGGATTTCATGCTCGAAATTAAAAGAAGATGTAAGCTTCGAAATTTCTCTTATTTCGGGAACATGAATTTGGACTATGGGAGAGACAGGTCGAGGCTTCTTACCTCTGTGACTGTCTGCTACTTCATTAGCAGGATTCTCTATTCTAGTGGACTGCTCAGGGACATCAGGTGCTATTGTATTTTTCTTAGACCTCAAATCATATATGCCTTGGGTGCCACTAGTCTTGTCTCCCTTACTCAGTTCATTTAGTTGATTGTCCATGAGAGACTCCTTGTATGTTGATTGAGTAAGATGAGGAAAAGGAGGAGTGTCTCCGAAGCAATGTATTTCAGGATCAAGCTCATGTGTTTCCCCTTCTTCCCCTTCGGCCACAAAATTGTTTTGGAAAGGGGCCTGAATCTTCTGGGCTTCTCTGTCTCTTCCCCTCTCCCTTTGCACAGTCGGGGAAGTAATATTGTTTGGCCTCCTGAAACCTCCTTTGTTTTCGGCGTTCTGAGGGCCCTTGTATGCTTGATTCCCTTCCACCTTCATTCTCTCCATTTCTGCAAACAGAGACTTCACCATCCTGGTCAGCTCATCCACTTAAGGGTGGGGCACTGATGGGCCAGAAGTCGAGGCTTTCGACCTTCTATTTCTTATGTCTGCATCAGCCTTGTTCCTCAGTCTGTTAGCTGCTAATACATTGGATTCCACTTCTATGGCCGCATCTTGCATTTGAGCTAAGGAGGTGGCTCTTGTTTCTCTCAATAAAAGACAGAAATCAGGGCCAAACGCACTAGCATAAGAAATCTTGGCTGAGGCTTTTGAGGGTTTTATTTCGGCAGGAATTTTATTATACATATTATTGAATCTCTTGGAGAAGTTAGAGACAGACTCTCCTTCCATCTTCTTTAAAGACCCGAACTCTGTCATGTAATACATGAAATCCTTCCTATCGCCCCACTGCCTCAGGAAAGCACTATCCAGGGCTTCGATCCCAGCAACAGATCCAGGGGCCAATCCTCTAAACCATTTCCTGACCTCACCATCCAGGCTCTGGACAAAGACTCTCATCCAGACATCTTCATTTTCAATTTTCAGGTTGTCTACATAACTGTAGAAAGCAGCCAGATGCTCTTCAGTAGTTACATCCCCTTCCCCAGTGAACTTGGGCATGTATTTCAAGTAATCTCCAGCAGGGAGAGGATTCATAGGATGGGGTAGGATTAAGGGGGCATATCTGGCAATGAATATGGTGTCCATTCTATTTAGAGGGGGATTAGCACCAGCCATATGAATACTAGGTAGAGGAGAACTTGGAGGATAAGGAGTTCACGCAGGGGCTACTGGGAATGAGTCTCGAAGTGGAATGGGAAACAAAAGGGGATTTAAGGAGAAAGCTAATGGGCTCAAGTCAGTAGATGCTCCTCTTTGTGCAAGAATGGGGAAATCTTTTGTAGTCCTGGGCCTACGCCAAGGTACAACTTCAGAGGAGAGGGGAGTGACAAGGATTTCTCCCTTCAATCCCAGACTAGGAGGGGAAAACTTAGCAGGAACACTCCTAAAATTCAGGAAACGGGAAACCTCTAAAGGAGGTCTATTAAGAAACTGAGGAGGAGAAAATGGAGTTCTTATAGAAGGGGACAATGGATTACCTGGTTCGGTGGTGGAAGATTCTTCTTCAGGGGCCTTTCCTTTTCTGAGAACCACCTCCGGATCAGCTTCAGGCGTAGCTAGAGGCAACTGTGGATGAGACCGCGTGTGTCTACCTCTAAAAGCCACAATTAACATGGAAGGTTCGCCACAGTGGAGTCATCACAATGGAGTCATCACAATGGAGTCGTCAGGTGCACAGTAGCAATCTTTAAAGACTTTGAAACCTGATGCACCTTTAGAGTCAGAGGCTCAATGTCGTTCAATCCTGGGGAAAATTTTCAACTTCGTCCTCGACAAATGCGCGAGAAATGTTGGTGACGGAAGTCACCCCTAGATTGCAGCAGGAGCAGAGCCCGACGCCCATCAGTTTATGTCACGATTTGTTTAATGGGGTCATTGAATGGAAGTTAACTCAAGACGATGTGGTTTTCACTCCAAAACTAGGCCAGGCATGCATGGGCAAATAAGGTCTTAGATAAACTTCAGACAGTAGGTTGTAGTAAGGGTGAGTAGGAGGAAGACATGTATAAGAGAAAAGAAAAGGTCTGTTGTAAACATCAGGTTTCTAATAGACTGTAGGATAAAACATCTAAACGCAAGATCTTCTTACATTCAAACGAAGAAAACCGGAGAATACAACAATGCAACAATAAATCCTTTATCATAACATAATTGCGATAATTCGCGCGAATCAGTCGATCACGAACTCTCTCAGTATGAGATGAAAACTAGATGGGGTGAGAGGACTGTCTGTCATTAAGCAAGAAATCTTACATACCGATACATAACCAGAGAACTAGAGTGTGTGCTAAAACTTTACAATAGGGAGCTTCTCTCTACCATCGATAGATTACAAAATACAAAGACTGAGTCTATATACTCAGGAAAATTCACCTCACAGAGGCGTGCCCAGTCACCCAAGGCTTGGTGTCCCTTCAGTCAAACTCGTATTGATATCTTTCTTCAAGCGCCACCTTAACTTTGCATGGATCCTGCAAGGAGGGTAGCTGAGCCATTAAGTGCTGAGCTAGCGTGTGCAGACTTCTCTGTCTAGTCGAGGACTTCAGCATGGTTTCTTTGGAAAAATTAGTATGCAGGACCTCTTCGAGCAGGACACTTTCCAGACCCTCCATTCCTCACACTTAATGAATGAAAGGAGGTTTCAACCACCCGTCCTCATATTCATTTACTCTAAGAGAAAACCAGGATCGAGGTCGCATCAGATGGCGCATGGAGATCACGATGATCCTTTCGACGACTAGACTCGACGCCTTTGGCCCCTTTTTGCACATCTATTTTATTTCTGAAGTGACCACGGGCTGTGACCTTGCGCTTATTCTCAAAGGCGCTTTCGGCGTTCGTGAATGGGAAGGGGCGGATCCTTGCTCCTCATAATCGCGATGAGAGAAACGCCGAGACGACTTAATTTGGCTCCACTCATCCCTCTCATATCTGACAGTCCTGAATTCACTCGGTGATGTTGTGGGCCCAGGTCCTAGACACTCCCGACACCTCACGCATCGGGAATATAACGAATCTCTTCCTTGCGTTTCGAAGTCGCGATGGGCGAAAAGGAGAGGAGCCTAATCATGCTCACTAGGTGTCTCCTGTGGATGAACGGCTGAGGCTACTTCGCGATACTGCAGGCCTGACTCTGGGTGCTTTCGGCACTTTCGGGGTTCGGGGTTCGGGGTTTCTAGATGTAGAACACCATGAAACTCTCACCCCTCAAAATCCCGAATGTCGAAACACCGACGCGACTAGATCTCACGCCATGCATCCTCTGGATGGACGGCTGCTATCCTTCCCTGCACATAATATGAGCACTATCTATTGCGCTAACCTGGGCGTAACTACGCTAACCGCGATTTCCCGATGACTGCAAATCTGCTCTTATGAAAGGATTTGGACCGTCAAAAACATAATTTCGCCCGCTTATTTGCCAGAAGCCCCAAAAAACAAGATTTTCCCGTGTCACGCTCGGGCGCTTCTTGTGCAATTTGCAGACTTGGATACTCTTGTGTCCAGGACAAGAAATGTTACTAACAGGTAGGAATTTCATATTATAATCAAATGTGTTTATTACATTTACATTGATATTCTAGGGTAAAAAACAACAGTATTACATTTCCCCTCCACCTTAAATTATGCATTGTCCCTAGTGCATATTGGAACAATACACAATAGCAAAACATTACATAGAAAATTAAAAATACATGCAAGTATTCCTCTTGCATGGAATCCTCTAGGTCCCATGTTGCATCCTAGGGGATATAATGGGTCCATTGGAACTTATTTCTCTATTCCATAGAAACGTGACCTTCTTGTCTAGGATAAACACTAGTTGATCTTGTATTACTCCTTTTAGTTACACCTTAATCAAATCCTAATAAATAACATGATTAGAGCCAAGTACATACTTTTTAATAGTGATATATGAAACAGATTATGAGATTTTATGTTGGCAAGGATGATTTTAAGGATGGAAATTTATTTTTAAATGTAGAAACCTTGGTGAATCTTACTAATCCTTCATATGCCAACTATAAATGTTTGGCGATATTTTTGTAAAAATATTCAAATTTCTATGGATTTTATGTATTTTATATAAAATTTTGGTGATTTTTTGTTAGAAAAACAGGACCGTGGAGCAATAAAATAAAACAAATGCAGAGACAAAACACAGAAAACACACAATACAAGAGAGACACAGATTTATGTGGTTCACCCAGTGTGGGCTACGTCCACCAGAGAAATTGGCAGGTCCTTTCTTTATTATTATCTAGCAAATGAAGGGATACAACCTACAGCAAAACCCGCTGTAACATCCTCTTCTTTCTCTCACAGTCTCCTCTCTCAGAATACAATATTCACCATCATCCATAGCCGCAATACATTTCCCTCATAAAAGAGGGTTGCCTTCTAGGGAAAAAAACCCTAACATAATCTCTACCGTTAGATCTGCGACCTTATAATGAATGGTCCAGATTTACACTGAAATTACAATATACTTTTACAAGGCAATTTTTTCTTCGGGGGCTTCGCCCCCGAACCCCCGCTAGGGGCCCACTTGCCCCCAGACCCCGCAGAGGGGGTACCCCCCCTCTGCACTCCCCTGCATGGAAGAGTGTACATACTTCTGGGGTATAAACATGGCTGAAAGAAAGGACCTTTGAATCAGGAAGATAATCAGGCTCCACAAACAACATTTTTAAGGTAAAATAATTTTATCCTATAGAATTTGGGTGAATAATTTTTAGAATGGCGAATTGTTTTTTGGGAAAAACCATGGAAAATTAGCCCATGAGTAAAATTTAGCCCCTAAAATCATCCTTGGATGTTGGCAATTAATGGAACTTAATATACAACAGGACCTATCCTAGGTAAGTTCTCAAAAGATCCACAATATCTAGTTTTTAACTTAGGACAACTTCCCAACATCAAGGAACTCTTCTTTGATATAAAATTTAAGTAAACATGCTACGCAACCCTAAAATATCTTGGTATTCTACCTTTGTTTAAATAACTTTTTTTCTTGATTGTAACCATCTGTCCTTCCATTTCTTTGAGAAACTTTGGCCCAAGTACTACGTTGTTTGTTGGATTGTATCCACTGACTAGATTATTTTACTTTCTACAATACAAAGCTTCATATCCTAAATCACTTAATTAACTCTATATATCTACCCTTTTGTTTGTGGATGATACATAGTACTTAATTTTAGAATTATTCCAAATCCTTTGAATGACACTTTCTAAAATTTTGAAGTTTGGATGTTTGTTTGAAACAATTTCCTTGGATATTCCATGCAATCTAGCAATCTCTTTGATGTAATTTTATGTTATATTAGCTACTCTATGAGTGGACTAAATTAGAATAAAGTGAGCATATTTTTTCAAAGTTTCCACCACTACCATGATTGATTCATATTGTGCAAGGAAAAACAAGATATATAAGAATTTATATATTCAATATTCATTTTTTTTTTTTTATGACCAAATATGTTTACAATAGTGTTCATAAATACACAATAATGAATATCGTCATGTATTTATACAATGGACATGACTTAACATTAACGATATAATTAATACAAAATACACTAAATGTAATTTACAATAAGGTATATTGAAATTCATCCCTTCTTGAAAATATTTGTTCTCGAAGCATGGGTAAAGAGGAATGCTTGGATATAAATTCCTCATTTTCATATTTCACCTTCAGAATGTATTCTTCAACACTAACATTCTCCCCGTTGGGTATGTGTTATATTCTTTGCATGTGTGTGTGGGCACGTTAGATTCGACAACTGCATCCGACGATTTTGGTATTTTTAGTAGTTTTCTAAATTAATCCCAGATTAAGGGATTAGGGTTTTTGTACCTACAAAATACCTAAAAAATTGTATATAATGTTGGTGAATGGTGAAATTAATATAATAAAGAGTTGCAAGGTGTGGCACCAAGCAAGGCTGGTTTTCTCCCGGTTAAGGGTTTCCAGTGTAAATATCTATGTACTATGTGTATGAGCCATTGAATAATTTCTGTTTTGATTAAGAATCTATATGCATTTCTTTACTTCACAGGTTTAAAACTTACACTCCCTTGATCATGCCTCTCTAACCTCCATATTCTCATTCCATAGGCATTTGTCAACATGATCCACACACTTCCTGAACAAATCCATGTTCAAATCTTCAAATATAACCCTATTAATGGTATAATAGAAGTCAATACCTTCAAAGAGGGAATACATCTCAATGGTGGTCTAAGTAGTTGATGAAAGGGTTCTCTTATCCCTCTCACAGGAGGTTCTGAGGTATCTGCAAATACCATTAATGTCCTTATTCTTTCTCTTAAACTCCTGAACAAAGTGCTTCACTAATATATTATCAAAATCTTCACCACCCAAATGTGTATCACCAACAATGGCCTTCACCTCAAAAATATCCTTTTCAATTGTGATAAGAGAGACATAAAAAATTTCTCCACCCAAATAAAATATAATAACATTCTTCTTACCAACACTACTATCCTTCTTGTCCAGTCCATAAGCAATGACAACAATAGTGGGCTCATTGATAATTCTCATAACATTTAACCCCTAGGTGACACCTATGTCCTTGGTTGCCTTCCTTTGAGAATCATTGAAATATGTAGGAACAATGACCACAACATTCTTCACCATGATCCCAAGATAAGATTTTTTGATCTCCTTCATCTTTGTTAAAACCATGGAAGAGAACTCTTCAACTGCAAAATGCTTATCCTGCCCTTTGTATGTTCCAATGATGTTCGACTTATTGTCAACCCCTGCAATCACTTTGAAAGGACATAAATTCACATCACTCTTAACATAGGGATAAAATAACCTCCTATCAATCAAGTGATTTGCATGACAAATGGTGTTGATGGGGTTCATGGAAACCTAGTTCTAGGAAGCATCTCTAATGAGATGCTCGGTAGTAGTAAAAGTGACATAGGAGGGAGTGTTTTGATTCCCCAAATCATTAGTGATGATTTTCACCCTATCATGCAACAACACCCCCACAAATGAGTACATCACCCCCAAATCGATTTTGATAGCTACTCCCCCACCCATGTTAGAAATCTCACACACAAAGCAGAGAGAGGGAATCAACTCAAAAAACAGAGACTGGATCATGTAGAGAAGAATGTAAATTACAAGATACCTAACTCATTGAATTGTGTGAAGTTTAGGCAGTAGTGACATTAATATTCAATGATATTTAGGTGTTCCTTCTCATTCTGATGGATTGAATCCACAACTTGACGATCAACAAGATGCACCAAATATATTCGATCTCTACCTTGACATCTTGTATAACCCTTACATTCTTCAATGACACACACTTCGTGGCACAAAACCCTTGGAAATAAAACTATGTTATGATGGCCATAGAAGTCTCGTCCGTTTGAGGAGCCACAAAATTCTTAATATAGGAACAAAATGTTGGAACATAATTTTTATTAGACCAAAACCCACAAGAGTTAGTGTCCACCAAAATATTCATAGTTAGGATCCATGAGAGGGGGTTAACCCATGTACCAAAACTCATGGGAAGAGTTGAACCCAATGTCTAAGAATCTCCCCCCCAATGCATATCTAGTGAGTTTCAAACTCGAGACCCATCTCTCTGATATCATTTGTTTAACTACAATTTTTGCTATACAAAAACTTGCAGGCGTTAGTCTCCTCCACAATCACTAGAGTTAGGATCCACGAGGGGGTTAACCCATGTCATGAAACTCATGGAAAGAGTTGAACCCAATGTCCAACACAATACTCAGATTCATATTGAAAAACTTCAAAAAACAAATTACCCCATCATCACTAATTACGACAACCTCAAACGCTTCTCCTCTTTCATTCAAATCCTTGTATACTTCTATAATATTCAGAGTGAACTCAAAGTAATAATCTCCATAGTCCCCAACAAATAAAAACTTGTCAACTTTTTTTCCCACAATTTTAGAAACTGGGAATGGAATTTGTGCATGTCTACCACTATCCCGACATCCATACTTTATCACAAAATCATCTTCATCATAAACCAAGAGGAACTCTAGGGTTTGTACTTGTAGTATTGTTTTCTCTTTAGCTTCAATATCCTTTATTATTTCCCATGTGAATGGGTAAGCTCAGATTGCATAGTCAAGAATGAAGTCCACTACTTCTGTCAATAGTGTTTTCCCATCTGGCCCTATAAAAATAAAGGTTGGGATACAGTGAATTTGAAAGTGTGAAGATAATTCACACTGATTCCTATATCCAAATTCCATAGCTATCCATGGAATGATTGCATGATACTTTTTAAATTATTCTTCTGGACAGTCATGATAGAAGAAAACAATCTCAAAGGCCTCCCCTTTCCTCATGAGCTCATAGTAAATATCGACAATTTGTGTAGTGAACTCTTTACAAGGACCACACCAAAGGGATGAGAAATATAGACCCATTGTTTTCCCCAAAGACTCCATTAATGGGACCTTCTCTCCATTGTTTCTAATTAAGAAATATCATTCCTCATTTCAGAGAAATGATGTCAAATTATGATGGGATTCGTCCACAAGGGTGATATCCTTTTAGTTCTCATATAGTTCATCCATTATGTGTGCTTGTTTCTTGTTGTTTTAATGAGAGTCCCACAACGTATTCGATAACAGATCTCTTGCAGAGTAAAGTTTTATAGAGGATGAGTTCTACTCTAGAACTTTTAAGAGGCTCAACATGGTTCCAGTTTCTTCTATTTATTTCAATCCATCAAATTTTGGAACAATAATTTTCACCTTGGCCATGCCATTATTATATGTATGCATGTTGGATGAGTAGTGTGATTGGGGATGCATCTATTGTGAAACTAAATTATCGGGGCTTATATTCCCTTGCACTATTGTTGTGAGCTTGATTCTCATGTCATTGTAATTTCTACTAGACTCTACTAATCCTTCGTTCAATTTGTCAATTTTGGCATACAACGAAGTATTTGTTACAAAAATTACTTGACTTACAAGGCTTGCACAAAATACATGAGACATATATGAATTTATATATCCAATATTCAAATTCATTTGTTATTCGATGTCCAAATACATTTACATTAGAGTGCATAAATACACAAGAATGAATATAGTCATGTCTTTAGACAATGGACGTGACTTAACATTAACGATATAATTAATAAAAAAACATTAAACATAATACAAAATAAGGTATATTACACGTTGCTTCACTCTCTTGGTCAATTTAGTAATAAAATTAGTGGTATCCAGTTCTCATTTCTATTTTGGTGTTAGCAGTTGTAGTAATTGTACTAGATGTATATGCTCAAATTTTACTCTCTAACATTCCATACATTTATCTATATACTTAGCATTGTCTTTCTTCATTCCCGACAAAAAAATCAACTTATTATGACTACAATTGTATTTTAGTATCCAATATTTCCAACATATGGAAAATTATGAATCTGATTCATTACAATTTTCCTTAATTCACTAGAACTAGGAACATAAACTCTATTGTTATGGATAAGAATTGTGTTTTCTTCCACTTATAAGCTTCATATTTATGTTGTACATTTTCCTATTGTAATCCTTCTTTGACATAAATATAGTGCTCATATAAGATAACAACCTATTGATAGTTTTGAATTCACATGACCACAACAAGGGGTAATACCTGGTACACTGTCCCAACTAGACTATGCATCATTTGGTTTAGGAGACCGTAACACCCCAAGGCCGAGCCCCTGCTGAATTGTAATTATGTTTATAGGTCGGCGAGAGAAGTGTTTATAAGATGAGACTTACATGTTTATTAGGACGGAGAGCCTAGATTCTTAAGGCCACAAGTTTGATTTTTGTATATGTAAGTTCACATATTGTTGTGCCTCTTCCATCACCTTAGTGAGAAAAATAGAGGTGCTTGCAAGCTCAGTTGGGTCTGTTGAGCAGGACAGTTGCAAGGAAAAGAGTTAGGGAAAGAAACAAAAAACTACAATTAAGAATCAAACTAAGAAATGCAATAACAACTAAATTCATGAGCATAGGGACATAGAAACAAAAAGAACCATAAGACCCATGTCACCAATGTTGAG
>ML779010.1:58024-94814 GCA_009831015.1 Picea engelmannii | reverse complement strand
TCCCTTCTTCCTCCAAGGGAGGGCTCTTGGACCCCCACTAGCTAGCTCTTCTTACAACAAAGAAAAATGGAAAATGATGAAAGAACTCTTTACAAATCCACTCAATGGGTGAGATGGATTGCCCAATGCCATGGTGCAAATATGCTCTTAACAAGGATGGAGTCCTCAAGAGAATAGAGGCAGCATAACATTACTTTGAATTCCTTGAAAAATGAGGTGCATCCATGGCCTTTTTATAACATTCCTTTGAGCTATTGTTTAACTGCTTTGTAGTGTGAAAAGAGGCTAATTAAGGCATTTCTAGGTCTTTGACCAGCCATCCAGTCGAATCCAGTCTAGATTTGAGGGTCAAATCGGCTTGGGAGCTGAACTATAAGTGGGTGGGAGGCCAACCACTCTCATAAATGCGTCGTTTAGCAGGTGCACGACTTTTTGTGATAACAGTCATGCATCGTGTGCATGTGCGCAATTTGTGCGTTCCTGTTCCATGCATGTGCACGCGTGCCCAGTGTCTTCATAGAACCCTTCAATTTTTCACTACTTTGTATAGTTTTTTGACCCTTTTGTGAATTCCTTGGTATTAATTCAGGTCCATGGATGACTTCATCATTGTTTGACGATGTTGAGTTCTTGTAACCATGTGCGGACGAAATTTCAGTGATAACAGATGCCCCCTGATGGATGAGGTTGGGAGCATACGTATAGCCGAAATCCATCAATGTTTCTTCTACTGAGAATGTTGTTGTAAGAGAGAGAAAAAGTGGGATCATCCAGAGCGATCCGTTGGAGGGAAAAAGGAACCGGTAGGACCCGATCTTCCATGAGGTGTGTAAAATAGAAAACTGTGTACAAACGAGGCGGGCATGCCCCATGCTCGTGTCATGTAACTCCAAAAAAGATGACTGAAGTGTTGATGTAGGCAACTGTAGCGCCCTCGGGGACGGTCGTGATAAATACAGAAGACATTTCTACAGATGAACATACTCTGAATAGTAGGCAATGATCGCGGTAATAAGTATCACCGAGTATGTGGGCATTGATAGCCCAGCCAAGTTCAGAGGTCTTCGACAAATGAAAGAACTAACTGCAATAGTCACAAAATAAGACCCACCGTAACATGAGAAAGTGTTGGCGTCGAATGTTATGGGGTCAACGACAGCAGGGAGAAATGGTGTTTCACCCTATGTCGTTCGAGATCTCTCATTGAGTGGATAATGAGAATCAAGATACTATCGCCCTTCTGTAAAACTGTGCTGATGTCGACAAAAAGGGGGACACGAATCCCATAAGAAAATGCCTTCGTGAAATCTACTAGGTGAGGTGAGGAAGTGGAGGAGGTACATGGAAGAAGTCAAGATGTGGGAAGACTCAAGACTACCCTTGGTTGGAGTATGTGTGAGATAAAAATTGGCCGCAACCGTTCAACGAGGTCAAGTGTCAGGGGGACGACAAGATCGTGGATACGTTGTGTCAGAGGCGGGACAAGGTGAACAAATTCAGAGGGCAGAGGTAAGTGGACTGTGGGGTACTATGAAGATATGGACGATGCCGATAAGGGTGGACGATAAGTAGTGCTCCAACCAAGGGTGACATGGGTTGCGGTTGGCCAAAAAAAGGGAAGTAGGTCGCCCAAAGGTGACGAAAAAAAGGTAATGTAACGGCTGAAAATAAAGGCGTTTGTACAATAAATAATGAATAATTGGGGGGAAGTGTACAAATACAGAAGTGGGTGCCCCAGTGTGATATGGTTGGCCCTTGTAGGGTGTAATTTTCTAGGAGAATTGATGAAGGGTGGGGGCCCCATTGGTGAGTTTCTGTATGAGGTAGGTGAAATGAAGGGAGATTTGTAGATGGGTAAATGGATTGTGGATGAAATGGAGGGTTCATGTTACTGCAGAGATGCAACCTGACCATAGAACCATGGAGAGAGAATCTGGGAGTCTGTTGGGAAAGCTAGCAAAATGAGGAGAAGGAGTATGTGGTTGATTCGTGACATGATGTAAGAATAATGAGATTCCCATCCCTAAAGGGTTTTTTGAAAAACAACATGAGTGTTAGAAGTGCCAAAAGGTGCTATGAATGGGACAACTCATGTGGGGAAGAATGCTACTAGGTGACAGTACCGAGGATGCAAATGGAGGTGTGGGTACTGCAGAGCTGGGAGTGGGGATCCTAGAGGCAAATGTTAGAGGGTGTGACTGGAAATGTAAGTGCGATACAGAGGGAAAGACTACATGCTAGTGCTGAGTATATACCTGAAGGGGTTGTGCTGATGTATGATGATCAAGTACCTGCACACATGAAAACCAAATACCCGACATGAACAATATCTGAAGAGAATTGAAGATATGAGCATGTATTTGATAAGTGTGAATATGCGCATGCGTACCTGATCAAGGTATGAAAAATGGTGCCCTAGGGGATCAGGATGAAAAGAGGCCCAGGGACTATTGTGATGTAGATGACGGGATGTTGATCCTGTGGCTGAATATGGATCAAGAAATGGACATCGTGGGATCTCGGAATGGTGAGTGGAAGTTTGGAAAACAGGCCTATATATATAGTTGTAGGGCCCACATTGCCACCTCATTTGTACTTGCTGCTATAGTGATTGGACGAGAAGTATTCAGGGGAGATTGTAAGATTCGGGGAGGATGAGGCATCTGATTGAGGACTCGCGAGCATTAGGTTAGTGGTATGATCATCCTGCATAGAATTAGGATTTCATTTTTTGGGCAGGGGTTGTACGAAGGGCCGTATAGAGGTGTTTAGGGGGTATGGGCCCCACATGCACAGGCGATCCGGTAATAAGCGTGCACACGTGCGCGCCTGTCCACCGGATAGACGTGCATGGGAGCGCAGGTAAGAGGATTAAGGGTGCACACGATGGGCACACCTGTTGGTTGAAAAGACGTGCACATGTGTGCGCTTGTCGGTTGGATAGGCGTGCATCTGTGCACGCCTATATGGTGAACAAGCGTGCCTGAGAGCGCGCCTGTGTAGTGAACAGGTGTGCACTCATGCGCGCCTATGTAGTGAATAGGGGCGCATATGTGTGCGCCTGTGGGGTGTACAAGCGTGCATGTGTGCACACCTATGGGTAAAAAAACTATGCCATGGAGGCAAGGTTGACGAGTATAAAAAGTGTCTTTTTGATGTTTTTGGATTGTCCATGTGGCTAACATAGGATGGTTTTTTGTGTGGTGCAGGTGAGCTGTGTGCACAATGCCGATTGGATGGCGAGAGCGGGATTGGTCCCAGCTGCGAGATGCCGTGGCTATTGAGGAGCCAGGCGTACATGTGACTTTGGCAGCCTGTGGGCTGCTGAAGTTCTTTGAGTGCCCCTTGATATGGGCGTAGGAGTATCTTCTACAGTTTCTTATCCGGATGTGGAGTCTGGACCTGCACTACTTCATAGTGCGGAGAGAGTATATTCCTTTTGCTGCAGTGGAGGACGTGTACTTTCTGACTAGGCTCCCATTTCGAGGAACGCCCCTACCAACGGAGATGGTGCTTCCTAGGGATACACCACTTGCGACGGTGGGCTGGAGATATTGTTCGGGGCTGAACTATATGTCCAGCATAGTTGTGAGCATCGAGGCAATGGATTCCCTAGCTCATCGCTGCATAGAAGTGATGATTGTGAGAGTGCATGGGTCACTGGCGACGCAGTGGATCAACGATGGCCAGCTGATGGTGATGGAGAGAGTGTTGGTCGGTGAGCATTTTTCCTGGGGGATTACGCTGCATTTGAGGATGGTGGGGCAGTTGGACCACTGTCGGTCCATGGATACAGGGGAGTTTGCCTTCGGGTCCATCCTGGTGGCCTGGTTTCTGGAGAGGGTGCCGATGTTGTGCCCTAGGATTCTATTGGGTGCGCTTGGGGCGCGAGAGCTGCGGCTGAGGCGGTGGTCGAATATGTTTCTTCACCATGGTGGTGGCGAGGGTGGCCACTTCTTCACTGCAGAGGCGACACAGGTATGGCGGTAGATGCCGGAGGTGATACTGTGGTACCCCTATGTCGAGGTTGACTTTCGGGATGATCCAGACATGGTGCTACCTCCAGGGGAGGTGTTTGACTATCGAGGTATGTTGATTGATGATGTTGATATGTATGTTTGTGTATTTTTTGAGATAGCATTCCATATGTATATGATATATATGTTGATACTATATGTTGTTTGTTTGCATGTGTAGATGTGGCACCTCGTGGGCACGAGGTGGAGTTGCAGAGAGCGTCGTCTCGTCAGGAGCCAGAGAGACTGCCGCGGGGAGAGAGACGTCGGCATGAGGACACCATGGGGAGACCAACTGAGCCAGAGAGGGCTACGAGGAGACGTCGGTTTGATGACCCCGGTGTTGGGCCATCACACGCTCCTCCGACGGCTGCTAGAGTGGATTTTGAGGATATACGCCATCGTTTGGAGACGGTGTTACAGGATGTGCCTGAGGGCATATGATCTCACATCTAGGATGAGGCTTTCCTGGAGCAGTGTGTGGGGGTGCCGCTGCCATGGCGGGCCATAGTATGACGAGAAGCAGTGGTTGCAGTGATGACGATCGAACAACTGTCGTCGGGGCAGGAGGGGTCGGTAGGGGGTGGACCACCACTACCTGGGGCAGGTGGTGGTGGGCCACCACCGCCTAAGGGAGGAGCAGGCGGTGGTGCTCTAGAGGCATCGTGAGTGGTTCTCTATGCATTGATGTGTGTATATATATATATATATATATATATATATATATATATGTTTTGTATATAGGCTAGTGAGCCCATTTTGTACCGAGGTGTTTCATTGGCCTGTGGATAGTTGTACTTTTTGTATGTAAATAGTTGGATGACAATGTGGACCTTTTGATATATACATGAGTATACATTTTTGAGATCTATGTGGTGTTTACATGTGTTTTGTTAATGTATTGATGATGTCGAATCTATATATGTGATGACAGTTTGTGTTATATGTTTATGTATGTGTAGAGGTAGTTTGATGTGATAGATTCTAGTCTAACACAAAATTAGCTAGGTTATCCGTAATTTGATTCAATTTTCTTGGAATATGTGTAAATGTAATGGAATCAAAATGTTGAGATAAAAGTCTAACCTGCAGGTATTTGCGAAAGAGGTAAGGATCACGGACACGGTACACATTGTTGAGCTGGAGAACGACTAGTTGAGAGTCGAAGAAGACGCTAAGGTGACGGATACGATGATCTTGGGCATTGGCTAGGAGACCGATGACGGTGGTGTATTCAGCTTGGTTGTTGGTTGCTGACCCTAAACATATGCCGCTCGAATGGAGCATTTTATGTGAGGGGGTGTAGAGAGCCCAAGCCGCTGAAGTGAGATTTTGTGTCCAACAACTGGTGCCGTTGGCGTAACCGATGTGGTAGGCTGGTGGAGGAAGCATCTGTCAATAGCACAAAGGATAGTTTAAATGTGAGGGAGGAACAAAGATTAAAATGCTATAAATAAATAACCTAAAAGTAGAATGACTACGTTTAAGCGTAGAATTTCTTGAGATACAACCCGTTGACAGGTTCTTTGAGAGAGAGGACTTTAGGGGAGGCCAAGATGTATGTGCCTTTGGTGAGGCAATGTTGGATGATGTATGGGCCATGCCAGAGTAACTCGAATTTTCTGTGGCCAAAGGTATCATGAGCGATATCGTAAGCGAGGACGAGGTCGCCTTCCCGAAATGAGCGAAGGTTGACATGGCGATCAAAGGTAGCCTTGGATCATTTTTTAGCTGCCTCGTTGTTCTGTAAGGAAGATCGACAATCTTCATCCGGAGACTCCAAGTTTAGAAAGCACTGCTCCATTGGAGTAGTGTTGGGTAGTAGCTCAATTGCGGTGCGTAAGGTGGGAATTTCGCACTCGATGGGAAGAGTGGCCTCAACCCCATGGACTAGATGAAATGGTGTGAAACCAGTAGATGTTTTCACCACTGTATGGTAATCCCATAGCGCAGAAAATAACATATGATGCCAATTGGTTTTATTTTTATTAACCGTGTGCTGTAACATGATCTTGAGTACTTTGTTAACGGATTCAACCTATCCATTAGACTAAGGGTAATATGGTGAGGCAAACTCGTGAGAGAACCCTAACCGAGATGAGAGTTCAACGAAGATCTCATTCTCGAAGTGTTTCCCATGATCGAATATGAGTTGGAGTGGTACTCCAAAGTGGAATATGATGTGGTTAAAGAAAAAATGCGTTGCAGTGTCAGCAGTGTTGTTGAAGGTGGGCATAGCTTCTGCCCATTTGGTGAAGTAATCAACGGTGACAACAATGTATTTGTGACCATTGCTAGAGGGGGGATTACAAGTCATAAAGTTGATGCCCCATTTACAAAAAGGGTCGGCAGTGATGATAGGATGAAGAAGAGCGAGGGGAGCCCGGGCTTTATTGGCGTAGAGCTGACATTGCTCACATCGTTTCATGATGTGAATGCAATCGTGAAACAAGGTAGGCCAAAAGTAACTGGCTCGGATAATCTTTTGAGTAGTGGATATGCCCGATAGATGGCCCCCACATGCGCCGATGTGGCAGTCGTTTAAAACTCTATCGGCTTCGTCAATAGTCAAGCATCACCGAAGAATGGTGTAGACTCCCTGTCAGTATAGGATGTCTCCGATGAGGAGGTAGCAGGGGGCCTGATGTCGAATATGACGACGATCATCTTGTGAAAGGTGGTTACCAAACTTTTGAGTTCGGAGGTAGACGAGGAGGTCGCCATACTAAGGATCATCCGAAGTGATGTAAAAGAGATGTTCTTCGGGAAATTCGGTGTTGACGGGGGTACTGGTGGTGTTAGAGGGGAGGGTCATGACAAGTTTAGAGAGAACGAGGGCCTTCTTACTCTTAGGTGTTGAGAACTCGAGGTTGTACTCCTGAAGGATAACGATCCATCGAGGAAATTTTCCATTAACTTTCTGATGGCTGAGAAAGTATTGCATAAGGTTGGAATCTGCGACAACCTTTGTTGTTCGAAGCATAATGTAGTGGCGTAGTTTCTGTAAAGCGAGGTCGACTGCTAGAGCAAGTTTCTCTTCATGTTTATACTTCAAGGGTGGTCCCGAGAGGTTTTTACTAACATAATAAATGACATTCTCACGATTTTCATCACCTAGCTGGACGAGAACTCCCACTACTAATACAGTTGATGCTGATACGTAGAGGATATAGTCGCGATTGTAGTCAGGTGCACTAATTAAAGGTGCATTCGAGAGGGCAGTTTTAAGATCATCAAATGAATGTTGGGCATCGTCGTCCCAGTGAAAAGGGATGTCGTGACGTAGTAAGCGAAGGAAACCGTGTGTGCATATGGCGTAGTCTGAGACAAAGCATCTAAGAAAGTTAGATTTTCTTTGTAGGCTCTGAAGTTGCCGTAAATTTCGGGGAGGTGGAATTTCAGTGATAGCTTGGACTTTGAGGGGGTCCACGGTAATACCGCATCAGGAAACAATAAAGCCAAGGAGTCGCCCTACGGTGACATAGAATACGCACTTGAGAGGATTCAAGCGGATGCTGTACTGACGACAGTGTTGAAAGATGATTCGTAAATCATCAAGATGTTGTGTGAGTTTCTTGGATCGAGCTATGAGGTTTTCCAAGTAGGCGAGGATGATATGAGCCAGATCGTGAAAGATGTATGTCATAGCCCACAAGAAAGTTGCGCCGGCATTATTTAAGCCAAAAGGCATGACACGATATGAAAAAGTACCCCACGGGGTAGTGAATGCAGTTTTATATTGATCGGATGGGTGAATTTGAATTTGATTATAACCAGAGAATCCATCCATAAAGGATAGAGCCTCATGGCCTGCATAGTCGTCGATAATTTTATCGATGAAAGGTGTTGGAAAGTTGTCTTTGGGACATGCATGAATGAGATCATGAAAGTCGGTGCAAACGCGGATAGTGCCCTGTTTTTTGTAAACAGGTACACGGTTGGAAACCCATGAGGTATAGGCGATGGGGTAAATGAACCCGACAACGCGTAATTTGTCAATTTCAAATTTGATGGCCACAGCTTTGGATGGGTGTAGTGGTCATTGTTTTTTACGAACTGGTGTAATGTCGGGCCAGGTGTCGATGCAATGTTTGACGATGGAGGGATCGAGGCCAGGCATTTATGTGTACGACCAGGCAAAAATATCCTGATATTCTTGGAATAGGGATTTATATGCGGTGATTTCCTGAGGAGTGCAAGCATCTCCAAGAGTGATTTCCTCGATGATGCCATTTTTAATGGAAATGATGATTTTAATGGTTGGGAAAATGTTGTCCATGTTGCCTTCCTCAAAAGCATCAGGGGTAGGAATGGGGTTATTGAGCCAGTCGATAGGCCCTGATGGGATAAAATCCTTGGTTTCTACTGCGTAAATGGGGTTTTGGTTAGGAGGCATGGAGGCTTCCTGTGGAGAGAAGAGTGCGCAGTGGTGTAGTGCATCCCAGGGGAGGTCTAGGTGGTTTAACTCTTCGAGGATTTCTTCATCGCATTGGAAGCGACGGGAATACACGGGGTCTTGAGTGATATCAGTGATGATGGTTGTGTGGTTTCCCCCTGGGGAAGAAGCAGGGGGAACAATGTTAGGAGATGGTGAGGGTTCACTCGACATAAACCATATATTAAAGTATTAAGGGGTACCCATGGTAGTTGGGTGTAAAATGACCATAGGGGAATGAGCGGGAGAGTTGGGGGGATTGGGGGGTGTATCCTCAGATAAGTCATTTAAGAACCAGGGAGGTGTTGGAAGGGCCTCGGGTTCAGGAGAAATGACATGAAAATCCTCTAGCGATGAGGTAATGTCAATTATCGCCTCTGCGGGCCGTGGAAGCAGGGTCAATTGGCGTTGCTTGTATTCAAGGATCATAGGACACTGGTATGTAAAATGAGATAATGAATCATAGAGAGAGCAAGGGCGTCTCATATGTTCATTGACTGAAGTGGTGACATACCGGATGTCAGTGATATTGGTGGAGGAGGATGTAGTAGGATTGGGGTTTCTTTGGAAGCTCTGGCGTACTTCCGCTAATGTCTGCCAAAAGTGTGGTAGTGCTGGGCAATGGTGGGTATAATGGCCATATTCTGAACATATAGCACAAGTGAATTTGGTCCGCAACCCTTTATTACTGGAAGGGGGGGTGGTAGTGGTAGGACTAGATGTAGTAGCGAGTTTTGGGGGAGTGTGATTGAGTGGAATCAAATTCCGTAACTCTGGTAGAGATGGGCAATTGTTGGTTGGGTATCCCTCTTTCTCACATAGTGTGCAAGGTGGTGGGATGTGTGGAGGAAGGGGAGCTGTGGGCTCCTTTTTCTTTCTCCTGCCCCCAACTGTGGTAGGGAGGTGGTGGGAGTAAGTATGGGAATCGACATGGGGATTCCTTCTTTTTTGGGGGGAAGGGATGGTCGAGGAACCATCTCTAGTGGGTGTAAATATCAAACTAGGATTGCTAACACCATATTAGGTAGTGTGAGTGTTGCGGCTACCTGAAAAGCTTCGATGCCTGGCGGAGGGTAAAAGAAGGGAATTTGGGTGATGGCTTGTGGAACTGTCTCCCAAACTGGGATATGTCCTTGGGGAGAGGTGGAATCGTGGACTGGTGGGGTCGACGAGTGTCTAGGAGGTTCTGGAGGGGGGGGTTTTGCAATGAGTGGGACGTCAGATATGATAGAAGCCTCGGTAGGAGGAAGGGTATCCTCTGTGTGAGTTCTGTTAGATGATACAATGCATACTTGATTGGAAGGATGAAGGAGTGGTGGTACTCCATGGTAAGTTCCTAACAAGGATGGATCTTTGAAAATCCCAAGACTGATCTCGACGAGTGGATATGTGTCATGGCTTATGTGAATGAGAGGAAGAATGTTATCGATGTTGGCAGATGGATTAGGTTCATAATGTGAGACTTGGTCAATGGTAACGATCTTCCCATTATGAGGGAACATCATTGTTCAAAAGATGGAAGATGCCACTGCCTTCATAGCGTACATGTAGCTACGACCGAATAGGATATTATAATCGAGTGGGGCATCGATAACTTCAATATCGATGAGAATAGTCTTGCCCCCGAGTTTGATGGGGACATTTTGGAAGAGCCCTTCAAGAGAGGATGGTCATCCGTCATAAGCTCGTAAGGTGATGGCAGAGGGAATGAGTTCGGGGGAACCAAGCTTCTGCCATACTGTTTTGGACATAATGCATGTAGATGCACCTTCATCGATAATACACCGATGAACTGTGATGTTTCATATTTTTACTGGTATTTGAAAAGCGATCAAGGCAGGAAGACGAGGTTCTCCACTATCAAGATCAAAGGTATTGAGTCAGGTATCTGTGGGGTCGACTGCCCCCAAGGCAGAAAGTAATGATTTCCACTGAGTAGGACAAGTCTGGAGGACTTCCAAAACTGACATGGTAGCCGAGGATTGTGCTAAGTCATCTACCAAATTATAGTTATGAGCTGCCCTAGCCTATGGGTTGTGGACATTCCTACGCAATGGGATGCGAGGGATGCAAAGAGGTGTCTCAGTGGTAGGGCGAGGAATCACCAACGGGGGTCTCGTCGGTGTAGGGTTTGTCTCTGGAGGGATGGGAGGAGACTCAACGGGTGCATGATACTGATGATTACGTGTTTGCAGAAGGATTTCTTCTTCACTAGTGAGGAGAATTGTGCAATCTACTAGATTGTTGGGATTGAGGTATTTTCCCACCTAAGGTGGGGGATGTTGTGTGTCCTATTGGGTGTTTATCACACCTTGATGTGGAATAGGATTTTGTAGCACGATAGGAGGGGGTTGTTGTACGTATTATTGTGGTGCCTGCTGAGGGGCAGGTGGTGCTGGAGTATGGGGAAGACTACTAGAGTCTTTCAACCATTTGAAATTAGCGATTTGGGGGAAATGATGAGTGTAATGGTAGAACTCTCCACAAAGGGCACAAGGGAAGTTGGTTTTAACATTATTGTTATTTCTCCCTTGGCGCTTATTATTATTTCCCCCCTGGGGGTTTTGATGCCCCTGGTTCTAGGTGCCCCCAGTAGATTGGTGTTGTTAGGGTTGATTCTCGCCTTGACCTGGGTTGTTGTTATTCCTGTTCCATCCTTTATTTTTGGCATTGTTCGACGGATGGGTTGGATTGGTCGTATTCAGCTGTTCAAAATTTTGGTATTGCTGAATGGCAGAAGGTTGAAC
Organism: Picea engelmannii; assembly: GCA_009831015.1. Taxonomy (NCBI): domain Eukaryota; kingdom Viridiplantae; phylum Streptophyta; class Pinopsida; order Pinales; family Pinaceae; genus Picea; species Picea engelmannii. The sequence goes on along the minus strand of ML779010.1, from coordinate 83,616 downwards.
AAAATTCATCCCTGCATGAGGATGTGGGGGAGCCATGGGTTGTGGGGGACCAGGAAAAGGGAAGTATGGATTCTATGGTGGTAATGATCCGTAAGGTAAATAGGAAGGCGTAGTGCTTTCACTAGTACTATAAGCTGAAGTAGAGGGGGTACCAGAGTTCATTTGAATAGGTGGATGTATGGGGGGTGCTAGCGGTGGTCCACTGATGGGTGGAGGTATCGCAACAGGGTAGGGTTGTTGATAAGGAGGGGGAGGGAAATAAGAAGTACCCTCATATTTCGGTGGGTATTGAGGTGTTCCATACAACGGTGGTCATTGGGGTTGTAAACTGTGGTGAGTGGTGGTACCAATTAGTCCGTTTGCTGAGTGAGACATCCTCGGTTTGTCTTGGCCAAATGGCACAGGTTTGGAAAGATCAAGAAGTACAGTGTATAAGTACCCTGACTATGCATAGATGAGGTCATACTGTTGGGCCTTACTGATGGCTTCCTCTTCAGATTGAGGGAAGGTGGAAGCTACATCCTTACTTGGAGGAAACTTACTTTGACCTCCACGTTTCAAGAAGAAGCTATGTGAGTGATAAGTGACTTTTGTGTGTGAGTGAAAGTGTGCCAATTTTTAGTGAATTAGATGTCACCTTGCTGCATGTGAACTTCGCTTGGTCCTTACAAGTGTTTGATTACCTAATTAATTAAGTGCCTTTGGTACAACCTTGCGTAATTCAAAAGTCCCTAGGAAGCTAGCATGTGGACATGTGGGTCCGTTACTATCCCTTTAACTCCCTATTGTGATGTAATCTAAGAAAATCTTTGAAACTATCCTAGATTGATCATGTNACTAAGAGGAGTCCCAAGAAGGGTTGTTGTCCTCTCCTAAAGGTTTTAATGTTCTTAAGGGAGATGAAATCGTTTCACAATCTTTTTCTGATTCTCAAGATCACTTGGAGGCGCGAGAGAAGAGCATACTAAGCAATTGTTATTCAACTTCTAGTCCCGAATGCAAGTCAAATGTGATTAAAAATGATTTCCAACTTATCTTGTGAGTCAAAACAAACCATCCATGTGGCAAAAAGCAAAGAAGGGAAATTGATTTTATCCTCCTAAGTGCCTGTGTTTTTGACTAACCCCTTTATATGATGAGGGGACTAAGTGTGGTGCAGCTTTAAAACATGCTTGAAATCATTTTTAAGAAGGCAAATGGCCTTCCCCACACCTCAACAAATTTACAATGTGAATTTTTGCATAGATGCGTCGGTCTCAGTGGAGACAGAGGTGCACAGAGCGCATGCGCTTGAACATAAACAAGTCAACAGGTGCACGTGCGCAGAACAGAACTATGAATCATGCGCATGTGTGCATGATGCGCGTCTGTGGGCCTAAAAACCCGTGCATATATGACACACGGCCGAGAATGAAAAATCTGAATGGATTTCTCTCAATTAAACTTGGAATTGGCTAGTTGGCAGGTCGACTTAGGGCGGTTAGTGCACCTGCAAGTTAAAAAAACCAAAAGAAGAGCAAGAAAAACCCAAATGGGGTAGTAAATTTATACCTTTCCCCAGTGGAGTCACCAATCTGTTGCGCCTCTTCCGTCACCTTAGTGAGAAAAATAGAGGTGCTTGCAAGCTCAGTTGGGTCTGCTGAGCAGGACAGCTACAAGGAAAAGAGTTAGGGAAAGAACCAAAAAAACTACAATTAAGAATCAAACTAAGAAATGCAATAACAACTAAATTCATGAGCATAGGGACATAGAAACAAAAATAACCATAAGACCCATGTCACCAATGTTGAGGCTGATCTATTAGTGAAACAATACAACAAGAATAAAGGGGACTATGTGTCCCTTCTTCCTCCAAGGGAGGGCTCTTAGACCCCCACTAGCTAGCTCTTCTTACAACAAAGAAAAATGGAAAATGATGGAATAACTTTTTACAAATCCACTCAATGGGTGAGATGGATTGCCCAATGCAATGGTGTAAATATGCTCTTGACAAGGATGGAGTCCTCAAGAGAATAGAGGTAGCATAACATTACTTTGAATTCCTTAAAAAATGAGGTGCATCCATGGCCTTTTTATAGCATTCCTTTGAGCTATTGTTTAGCTGCTTTGTAGTGTGAAAAGAGGCTAATTAGGGAATTTCTAGGTCTTTGACCAGCCATCCAGTCGAATCCAGTCCATATTTGAGGGTCAAATCGTCTTGGGAGCTGAACTATAAGTGGGTGGGAGGCCGACCACTCTCATAAATGCACCGTTTAGAAGGTGCACAACTTTTTGCGATAACAGTCGCGCATCGTGCACTCGTGCACGGATTGTGCATTCTTGTTTCGCGCATGTGTGCGTGTGCCCAGCGTCTTCATAGAGCCCTTCAATTTTTCACTACTTTGTATAGGTTTTTGACCCTTTTGTGAATTCCTTGGTATTAATTCAGGTCCATGGATGACTTCATCACTATTTGACGATGCCGAGTTCTTGTAACCATGTGCGGATGAAATTTCAGTGATAACACATATCATTAATAAAATTACACTTTTGCGTGTAGACCGGCCATGAATAAAGAGTTTGGAGGACTAAGCTCCACTAGGTAGGGTAAAGGAGGGGGCTAAGTGTCTAGGAATAGGCATAGGGGATAAGATAGAGGGCTTACCTCTAAAGGAATAATATTTTATTATTATTTCCCAAAGGCTATGGTTGACCTAAGCCGTATTGTCCTAAGTTTCTGGAAAGGGAATGAGTGCTAAGTGGAACTCATGCAGCTGCAGGAAGACAAGTGTCGACCTGGGTGCATGTAGTTATATCTAGGAAAGTCAACCTGTTGGGGGTTCGCTTCCCATTATGGTGTTTCTCCCCCATCCATGCATCAGGACCAGTCTCGCGTTTTCTCATGACCCTTATGATTATTTGGAAGTCTATCACCCTTCTCGATTGATCCATGGATTCATTCTTGCACATGCACCTTTCTTAAGTCATGCTATGCCTTAATGTTTTTTGTTGTTGCCATCACCTGAGCTATACCGAGCCTTGATGTTTCCATCACCCTTACTGGAGTTGACTTAGAAGTTGGGATGAAGAAGCAGGTTGTCAATCCTGTGGTTGAAGAGGTGGGTTGTTAGGCCCGTGGACTGAAGAAGTAGGTTGTTAGGCCTGCAAGAAACTATCTCCATGTGAGAGAGGCTGTTGGGAAAGTGTTTTCCCAGAGGGAGCCCAACTGGAGTTATAGTTTTGGAAGAATTTATGTCAGACCTGTTGTTGAAGCCTTGGAAGGGAAGTGGGGTAGGCGAAGGACTGTTGAGCAGAGAAGGGACACACTTCATGGGGTGGGATAGGCATGTAGGGAATGAGAGGATGTAGGCTGTTAGTGTGAGCTAGCCCTGGGAGAAAATCCTTCTTGTTGATCTATGCGACCTTCATGTTGTCCTTTCCTATCCTAGGAATCCCTTGACGATGGAGCTTATTCCCATCTCGGGGATGACCCAATATTGAGCGTGATGAGAAGCATGGTCTAACGCTGGTGGGTTCATGCAAGTTCTACACACAGTTTGGTGGTCATTTATTGAAAGATAAGTACCAAATATCTATTAGTTGTATATTTTGTAATTGTACATGTGTTATAACTTGATGAGTAAGGCATGGATATATCAGCTATGTTGTGTGTGTAGGCTTACTTTATTTTCATATTAATCTGTGTATGGTTATAATATGTCATGTGTATGCATATATTGTCGGGTATGTTTTAATGATTATTTACGCATGAATAAGTGGCATGAATAGAAAACTGTAACTATTAATTGTGTTATATATGCATTCATATAAATTCACAAAATGGTATCAGAGCTAAGTGAAACGTCCGAGAAGTGGCATTGACCGACATGTTGGTGGTTGGGGACTTCAAAAAATGGTATTAGATCCATGGTTTCAACATTGAGCTTGGATGGGCCATGTTAGTGGAAGCTGAAGAAAAATTTTCGGAAAATAATTGTTGTCAAAATGGACAAAATTCAAGTTCGAAGCCCATGGTTTCTACCTGGAACCTGGATGGGCCACAAATGAGAAATTTGGCGTAGAAAGTTCAAAGAATTTTGTGGTATAGAGTGCCAGAAGGGCGTTGAAAGAAACTTAGATTGTGTTTGGAAACACATGAGGTGTAACAAGTTTAAGAAATGGCCACAGAGAAAGAAATTACAACATTCGTGGTGTTGGGCCATTAGATCTAGGCAAGAGAGAGATAAGCCATCAAATCTCATTGAAGGGAGATCAACAATGGGGAGCCATTGCGAAAATCGGGATGGAAATTAAAGAACGAGTAAGTTGATACTCCCCAATCCCTTAGGATCGTTTATCTTTCTAGATCAATAGATCAACAATGGATATCGATCCCACTACGGGTGAGCATCTTTGCATTGCGGAGATCATAAAGGAAATTAAAGAGTGAGAAAGTTGAGTTTTTGTAATCACTCCTGGCCGTTGATCTTCATGGTTCCTTAAGGCACGACTGGCGATCTTGTATAGTGAGATAAGCAGCCAAATGTTAATCCAAGGTCACATCTCTTGGTCACATGTAGAGAAAATAGAGAGAATTTCATTTATTTCTTGTTCATCGATCCAAGCAAGGAACACATTTCGGTAAGTTAGATTGTTTGGGAATATGACATTTGGGAGAAACAATGTGTGAATAGAGTCGAAACTCCCGAAGTCCCGAAGTTCAAAATTAATTCAGGCTGTTCATCGAAGGATATGTGTTTCAGAAGATAGACTTGCTTGGGAATTCGATGTTCGAGACAAACAGGTGTTATTGGATAAATCCGTAAGTGTGGACACAAACCGATCTCCCTAGATCCACCTAGATCTAGAACAAAGCAAGATAGAATAATACTCTTTCCCTAGATTTCGACTATTGAATGAACTAGGAAGAAAGAATCATGACCATACCTTATGATCGATTCCTTTGGTCTTTGTTGTTCCAGCTTCGCTCCAATTCTCTTGTGCCGTCAAGACCACAACAATACAAACCAATCAAAGTGAAGACAACTCAACATATTCAACAATCAATTTAAGTATATGATCAAGGAGTTATACAATAAAGTAGACTTAGCTTTATGGGAAAGAGACATATTACTGTATTATATTGATGGAAAGCAAAGTTTACAACCTGAGCCTTGATTTTGCAAACCTCCTTTTGATGGCCCTTGGCTCTGACACACACACTTGTTCACTTGTATGAAGAATATCAACCACTTTTGATAAACTTGTTGGAGTTCCTAGCTGTTGTAGCTTCAGTCCTTCACACAGGCTTTCACTAATTCTCCAATAAATCTCTTGCTAGTTTGATTCTAACCTTTTCCATGAGAATCCCCTCATTATATAGGAGAGAATGAATTACTTACCTAGATAAGAATGATCCCAAAATATCAGGAAATCCAGTACTTAGATAACCATTCGAATGCCATCTCATCCTTCTAGAAGATTCCATTCTAAAATCTTCAAGAATTAATCCTTTTTCCTTTTTTTAGAAAGTGTTCACACCCTAGCAGTTAGACACAGTGAGAACTTCTCACACCCTGGCTTAAGGTAGCCTGCGAGAATCATGCATTCTCGTAGGCAAATGTATTGGTAGCTTGCAAACCTTCCTAAAAAATGTGATTTCTGGAAAGCGATGAAGGTAACTTTTCTCAGGAGAAAGTTCTAATGAGGAGCATGAATACACCATTATCAATACATCATCATGACGACAAAAATTATGGGTAACAACGGGGTATGCTAAGGTGAAATATCCTGAATCCTGAAGTCTCGGAGTGACGTGGCCTACTGATGTCACTAGGGATGGCGTGGACACATGGGATGTGTGCCACATGTCACTAAGATAAGAACATTGGTAATATGGCAATGCAGATAGAACGTGGCATATGTCACCCGCCTGATTGGAACACATGTCAACTTCGTGTGTCCTACCGAGCGGCACTCCTAGTGGTGGCACAAGGTAGTTAAGCGTGACAAAGAAGTTAGCTGGATCGAGCATACATTAACTTTGGTCATAATCTATCAATATTGAGGGTTGGAAGGCATTTCATAGATCAAAGTTGCCCGACAGATAATTCTACAAGGTAGTCTCACAATCCAAACCACAGTTTCCTAGGTGGGGTACGTGTCAATGTGGGGACAATTGCAGAACGATCGATGGGTTAATCCAAAAACACCAACCCATGTCCCCATAATTTCAAAATTACTAAAGTTGATGTGATGTTTTCATAATTTATTAGTTCAAGCATGAAAACTGTGGGTCCCAGTGGATGCATGGCACTGGATCATGAATTTTATAGACTTGACACTCCAAAAGAAATGGTGCATGAAGGAATGTGGACCATATATAGGTCATTCTTCGCGCATTCTATAGCTCATTGTTCTGTGATGTTGGGATGTGTGGAAAAAGGGAAACCTCCAAAGCCCATAGCTTGAAGTTTCAAGGCTCTGGATAAGTGCCCAAATCATAAGCATTGGGTCAGAGCCATGGTCCCATGAGAACCAAGGGCCCAAAATTTGTTGCAAAATAGAGCATGGATTAGAGATAAAAGCCGAAGGGGTTCTTGACCGACCAAGACCGCTGAAAATGGAATTTGATACTTCTTTTATTAAATCAGATTGGTTTATTATGGAAAATTATTGACGTCTATTAGCCTGACAAAATTTCAATTGACTGCACTTTTTGCAGAATTAACAATTGTAGGAACCAAACCGAATTGTCTCATAGTGAAGATAAATGGGAAAGGCACAAGGTGCTTAGAATTTGGAAAATGAAGTTAGAGGAATGGATGTCCATTTAGGAGTTGAAGGATCGAACTCCAATGGGAATGGATAAGGGATAGATAAAGAAGGAAACATAATGAAAATAATTGAAAAGTTGCAGAGATATGTCCAGACTCACCAATAAGATAGCAAAAATCTCATGAAAGCCAAGGAGCAACAGGGAAAATTCAACATAAAGTTGATGCAGAGCCTGTAAAGGATAGAAAGGAAACTGGATAGGGAGAGTGCCTCAAGCAAATAAGGAAGTCATAGAACAACAAAAAGTGATAACAAACATCACCAACACTCCTCGAGGCATTCCAATAAGAGAATACACAACAACTCAATTCCCCTGTCAGGAAGCATAAGAGGTCTAGGGAGGATGAGCTACGAGGAGAAATGAAAAAAATCAAATATCCTACATTTGATGGGGAGCACAAGAAGGATGAAGATGCAGAGACATGGTTGTTGGGCATGAGAAAGTATTTTCAATTACGTAATTACTCTTCACAAGAAGAAGGAATAATTTCCATCTATCAACTCAAAGGTAAGGCATCCATGTGTTGGGATTAGCTTGTGGAGGTGCGACACATTAAATGTAAGACATTCATGTGGTGGGATTAGCTTGTGGAGGGAATTCAATAATAATTTTGAAAATAAATACTTGAATAAGAGGTATTATGAAAAGAAAATGAAAGAGTTCTTTGAATTCATGCTGGGAAGTATGTCCATTGATGAGTATGAAAGAAGGTTTTTAGAATTGTTGAAGTATGTCTCTTTCATCAAAGATGAGACAGTCAATATTCAGAGGTATTTGAATGGTTTTCCACCATCCATCAGTGAAAAAATACAATATACATTGGAGGAGACCATAAGGCAAGCTAACTACCTATATGATCAACAAAAAGCAAGGTCAACTTTCCAAAAAGCTTGGGAAGACAAGAATAAATTCAAGATGGATCAGAGGAAGAAGGTAATTAAGACACCATTCTTCATAAATAATCTTCAGGGACAACCAACTTCTAGAGAACCCAAAATGATTGAGATAGGTGGTCAAAGGCCAAGGAAGCCAACTATTCAATGTCAGGGTTGTAAAGGTGATCATATGTTTAGATATTTTCCTCACATAAGTGACAAAGAGAGATTTGTTCACAATGTTCAACGAGCTGAAACAGTGGGGGACATGGAAAAAAATGTACCAAGGATCTATGCAACCTTGGACAACAAGAAAGCAAAGTATCAATCACATATCATTGAAGTGGAAGGTATGATCAACAACCAAACCATTACTATTTTAGTTGATTCAGGATCTAGTCATAGTTATATAGATCCTAGGATGGTGAAAAGTTTTCAATTGCCAAGAAAGAAGCATGGAAAATCTTGGTTGTTGCAGCTGGCTACTGGAGACAAAAGAAAATTCAATGAGATGGTTAATTCATGTCTTATGGACATGAATGGACTGAGCACAAGGGCATATTTGAATATCTTTCCTTTAGGATTTTATGACTACCTAATTGGTATGGATTGGTTAGATCAACACCATTCCATATTAGACTGTCATAGCAAGGAATTCACTTGCTTGGATGAGGAAGGGAATTAGAGGATAATCCGAGGAATTCCCAAGGAAGTTACTGTTTGGGAAATCTCAACAATGCAGCTGAAGAAGTGTTACAGGAAGGGATGCCAAATATTTACAAACCATATGGAGGAAGCATCTAAGGATAAGGTGCCAAATTTGGAGGATCATGAAGTACTAGAAGATTTTGATGATGTGTTCAAGGAGGTACCAAAAATACCTCCAAAGAGAGATATTGATTTCTCTATTAATTTGATTCCTGGAGCAACTCCAGTATCAAAGACTCCTTATAGGATGAGTACACTAGAATTGAAGGAGTTGGAAATGTAGCTTGAAGAGATTCTGAAGAAGGGGTATATATGCCCAAGTGTGTCACCTTGGGGTTCCCCAGTCTTGTTTGTGAAGAAGAAATATGGGAAATTAAGATTGTGCATTGATTTGAAAAAGTTGAATAAAGTGACTATAAAGAACAAGTATCCCCTACCAATGAGTGATGATCTCTTTGATCAATTAAAGGATGCAAATATATTTTCCAAGATAGATCTCAGGTCAGGATACCATCAGGTAAGGATTAAAAAGGAAGATATCATCAAGACCGTCTTCGGGACAAGGTATGGTCATTATGAGTTCACAGTGGTTCCATTTGGGTTATCAAATGCGCCAACTGTTTTCATGTGCTTAATGAATGGTTTTTTTCGGGAATATTTAGACAAGTTTTTCATTGTTTTTATGAATGAAATTATTGTATATTCAAAGTTGGAAGAAGAGCATGAGAATAGTTTGAGGATGGTGTTTCAAGTGCTAAGAGAACATTAGTTGTATGCCAAATTGAGCAAGTGCTCATTTTATCAAAACAAAATTCACTACCTAGGTCATCTCATTTCAACGAATGGGATAGAAGTGGACCCTGAAAAGATAGAAGAAATTAAAGAATGGTCAGTGCCAAAGAATGTGATAGAAGTTAGATCCTTCATGGGTCTAGCTAGCTATTACCCCAAGAATAGCTCAAGAATAGCTAGGGTCTAGCTAGGGTTTTCAAGAATAGCTCACCCCATCACTTCCTTGCAAAGGAAGGGGAAGAAGTTTCAATGGACAACAGAATGTGAAAGAAGCTTCCAACAATTGAAGAAATTGTTAACCTGTGCTCCAATTACGAGGATTGCTGATCCAAATGAAGACTTCATGGTATGCATAGATGCACGTAAAGAAGGACTGGGTGGAGTCCTCAGTCAAAATGTGTTTGTTGTATGTTATGAATAAAGGAAGTTGGAGGAGCATGAAAGGATCTATTCTACTCATGATTTGGAATTGACAACCATAGTGCATGCTTTGAAGAAGTGGAGGAACTACCTCATGGGAAAGAATTTTTAGCTAAGGACAGACCATAACAATTTCAAATATTTGTTTGATCAACCTACTTTCAATTCTAGGTAGAGTAGATGGTTGGAATTCCTCTGTGAGTAATACTTTGATATCAAGCATATCAAAGGAAAGGGGAAGAAAGTGGCTAATGCACTTAGCAGGAGAGTGCATGAACTGCATGATACATCCATTAGGATGTATCAAACATATATTAAAGGAAGATTTTCTGAAGATGCAAAAGTATATTTGTAGTACATGGAATTGGTAACAAAATTGCAGTAAGGTAAAATGCAGCGGAAAATTGAAGATTATGAATTGGGAATTGATGGAATCCTTATTATCAGCTAGGCATGAAGAGGGAGATTGTTGATTTTTTATCCAAATGCTTGGAATGTCAAAAGGTAAAGGATGAGCATAGACACCCATCTGGTTTAATACAACCATTACCCATTCCTAAGTGGAAATGGGAAGTGTTAAAAATCATTTTCATCATGGGATTGCCCAAAACGAGCAAGCAAAATGATGCAATCATGGTAGTGGTGGACAAGCTTACTAAAGATGCCAATTTCATTCCTATGAGTACTAATCATAAAGCAACTAATGTTGTTGATATTTATATGAAGGAAGTAGCATGCTTGCATGGCGTACCCAATATAATTGTGTCTGACATAGACTCGAAGTTTACATCAAAGTTTTGGAAGGGGTTATTCAAAGGGTTCACAACAAATATGAACTTCATCACATCATATCATCCTGATTCGGATGGGAAAACAAAAAGGGTGAACCAAGTGATAAAGGACATGCTAAGGATGTATGTGTTGGACAAAACATATAAATGGGAAGATTATCTACACTTGGTAGAATTTGCCTTCAACAATGGGTATCAAGCATCACTGAAGATGATCTCATTTGAAGAACTTTATGGCATAAAGTTCAACACCCTAGTAAGATGGGACAACCCAGCTGATAGGGCAGTGGTTGGGCCAGAGTTTCTCAAGGAAATGGAAGAAAAAATGATGAAGATTAAGAAGAATTTGAAGGCTTCCCAAGACAGGCCGAAAATTTATGCTGATAAGAACATAACTCATAGGGAATTTAAAGTAGGGGATCATGTATTCCTAAGAGTGAAGGCCAATAGAAGCTCCGTGAAGTTGGGAAATTGTTCAAAGCTAGCAACGCGATATTGTGGGCCATTTGAAATCCTAGTGAGGATTGGTCCAATAGCATATGGGATTTCATTCCCTACATGCATGTTTATACATAATGTATTTCATGTGTCCTTTCTTAATAAATATGTACCTGATGTTAATCATGTTATTGATTGGAATATGATTCAGGTGGAGCAGGAAAGCGCTTCTCAGGTGCATCCGGTGCGTATACTGGATCATAAAAGAAAATAGCTCTGGAATTGAGCCATAGGGCTTGTAAAATTTTAGTGGACCTGGTATGGTCATGAGGACACAACATGGGAGCATGAATATTATATGAGGGAAGAGTACCCACATATTTTTGAAGATTTTGGAAATCTTGTTGTTGTTGTGTAAGTAAGTTGCAATGGAGAAAAAATAAGGGGAGGGGATTGTAACACCCCAAGGTCGAGGCTCTGCTAAAGTTTAATTATGCTTATAGGCTGGTGAGCCAAGTGTTTATAAGATGAGACTTACATTTTTATTAGGCCGAAGAGCCTAGATGCTTAAGTCCATGATCATGATTTTTGTATATGCAAATGCACATATCATTAATAAAATTACACTGTTTCATATAGACCGACCACAAAGAAAGAGTTATGGGGGTCTAAGATCCACTAGGTAGGGTAAGGGTGGAGGCTAAGTGTCTAGGCATAGGCATAGGGGCTAAGCTAGAGGTCTTACCTCTAAAGGAATAATGTTTTATTATTATTTCCTAAAGGATATGGTTGACATAATGCATGATGTCCTAAGTTTCTGGAAAGGTAACGAGTGCTAAGTGGAAATCATGTAGCTATAGGAAGACAGGTTTTGACATGGGTGCATGTAGTTATAGCTAGGAAGGTCATCCCTTTGGGGGTTCGCTTCCTATTTTGGTGTTTCTCCCCATCCATGCATCAAGACTAGTCTCTAGTTTCCTCACAACCCTTACGATTCTCTGGAAGTTTGTCACCCTTCCCAATTCATTGATGGATTCATTCTCTCACTTGTACCTTTCCTGAGATGTGCTATTCCTTAACGATTGGTGTTTCTACCATCACCTGAGCTATACCTAGTCTTGTTTTTTCCATCACCCTTACTAGAGTTGAATTAGAAAGGTTGAAGAAGCAGGTTGTCAGGCATGTGGTTGAAGAGGAGGGTTTTCAAGCCCGTGGAATGTAGAAGTAGGTTTTCAGGCTTGCAAGCAACTCTCTCCAGGTGAGAGAGGTTGTTGGGGAAGTTTTTTCCCAGAGGGATCCCAACTGCAGCTACAGTTCTTGGAGAATTCTTTTCCGTCCTATTTCTAAAGCCCTAGAAGCAAAGTGGGGCAGCTGAAGGACTATTGATTAGAGAAGGGGAATGATTCCTGGGGTGGGATAGACATGTGGGGAATGAGAGGTTGTAGGCTATTAGTGTGAGATGGACCTGGGAGAAAATCCTTCCTATTTATCGATACGACCTTCTTGTTGTCCTTGCCTAGCCTAAGAATCCCTTTCCTGGTGGAGCTTAGTCCTAGCTCGGGGTTGACCCACTGCTGAGCATGATGAGGATCGTGGTCTAAGGCTGGGAGGTTTTTGGAAGGTCTGAACGTAGTTTGGTGGTCATTTATTGAAAGATAAGTATCGAATCTCTATTAATTGTATGTTGTGTAATTTTACATGTGTTATAACTTGATGAGTAAGGCCTGGATATATCATCTATGTTGTGTGTAGGCTTACTTCTATTTCCACATTAATCTATGTATGGTTAGAATATGTCGTGTGTATGCATATATTTTCAATATGTTTTATTGATTATTTTTGCATGAATAAGTGGCATGAAAAGAACATTGTAATTGTTAATTGTGTTAGATATGCATGCATATAAATTCACAAAATGGCATCAGAGCTAAGTTAAACATCTGATAAGTGGTGTTACTTGACCTGTTGGTGGCTAGGGACATCATAGAGATGCATCCAGAATTTGTCCTGGCTACCATTTCTATTTTTTGGGTTTGGAAGGTTACGGTTTGGTTTACCAGTGAAGATGGATGATGAATATATATGCAATGAAAAGATGTAGATGAAGACTATGTATTGAAATAAAACTAATCTATTACTAATATATCTAACCTATCCTAGCTATGAGAACACTAAAGTAATTGGTGAGTTGTAAATGAGCCCAAATTCTGCATAACACTTCCACATAAGTAGCTGAAATAGAAGAGAAGAACCAGACACAAGTCCATACAAATATATATAGTTCCAGAATAGTCTAAATTCTATCGCTGCATACATTAACAACTGAGCAATCTCAGGACTTAAATATATGTGGAAAAATACTTAGAACTGCAGAATAACATAGAGTGCATAATATTGATCCATAAGAAAACAAGCATGCTTATAGTCCACGTGAATAACATACATCTCCACTCGAAATAAATTATAGAAAATATAGCTTTGCACACAAGTGTTCCTTCTTCCAAAAAATAGCCCTAAGGGCTTCTCAATATTCATTAACAAATTATATGTTCTCAAATTATTTCTTGGGTATATACATTGCTTGAAGAGCCCCTACAAAATGGGCATCTTCCATCTTTTATACACTAGTTTTTTACTCATGCATGACTCTTTGTATTCTTATTTAAAGAATTTGTTCCAAAAAATATTCGATTTCCCTTTATCTAGTGACAACTGTAAAATAAAGACAAAATTGGAGTTGGTTGGGAAAAAGACAAAATAATAAACAGGTGGTAACACTCTCTAGCCACTATTTCATCTTTATTCAAGGAATTGTTTCCATGAGGTATGTTTTCCATACTTCTAGTTGATCATACAAAGATATGATCCTTAGGTAGGCTAGTTGTTCAAGTGTTGCGTTGTGCATGGCAACACTGTCTTCAAGGGTGCTCATATCTTTTAACAGTGTTTCCATGAATTCTTGTATCATGGTGTGCAATTTTACAGGTTGCAGGAGATGTTGATCTATTAGATCTGTAGTAATTGTGGTGTTTGCTTCGATGAATTCTCTTCTACCATTTGTGCTTTCTTGTACTTTTCCTACTAGCTCTTATGTTACTATATTTTTATCGAGGTCATCCAACTGAGGTAGTTGGATACCCTTAATCAATTCCTACATAATTTTGTGTATCTTTAAGCATATTATCATCGATTTAGTGACCTCATTATCTGCTATTTTCCTTAGTTGTCGGCAATGATCTAGTGCATATAAGTTTGTCTTTATTTTTTATGTCAATGGTCGATATAGCTCGAATAGTGCAACACAATTCTTTGCAATCCACCTATTAATGTCGTTAATGCCCTCTCGGATTGTGTTGAACTGAGTCATTCTTTTCTTTATTTGATTATCCTACTATATGATCATAGAAGTTTCTTTTTGTAAGAGGTGTAAGTGAGCATACATTTATATAATAACCTCTTCCAATTCTCTCCTAACCTTCTCAGCACTCAATTTGAGATTGTGCATACTACTTTCATCGATTTTCACTTGTTGGAGTCTCTCTTGTAGCTCCCTGATATTTGCTTCCTTCTCTTCATTTTGTTGGAATAGTCTCTAAATGTTTTTATCGTTAGCATTCCTAAATGCAGTTCCAGTTGTAGTAGTTTCTATTGGATTATCCCTTACATCTCCAGTTATAGGGACTTATGTGAGAACTGATATAAAAAACCCCTGAGTTGTAGGCACTTTCTTGATATTTTCCAGCACAATCTTACTTTTCTTACTATCACACATGAAGCTTATCAGATTAGGGACTTCACTTGTTTGAAATAGAGTCTAGAGTCCAATTCCCTAACCAGTAAACAAAGTCTCAGTTCTCATCCCCACCGTAGATGTCTCATGGAGGTTGGTGTCCATTGGTTGAGTGGTATCTCTGGTTTCGTAAACCTTCATTTTCCTCTCTTCTTCTACTTATTTATCCATTTCTTCTTTGGTTATCATCTCTACTTCATCTCTTGCTTCTTTATTTGTTACTTATTTCCTTTATGCTTCCTTTTCTGCAACTTCCTTTCCCTCTTCTTAAGCCTTTTCCTTCTCTGCTTCAATCTTTTGTTTCTTCTCGAAAGCATCATTCTTATTCTTAGAGACCTTTTATTTTTCTCTCCTTTTATTGTTTGATAGGGATTCTTCTTCTTCTGATGAAATTGAATGTATAGAGGCTGAAGGGGGGGATGACCTTCCTATTGTTTCTTCCATTGTTATCCTTTCATATTCTTCCCTTTCATTTTCCTCATCTGTGATTCTACCTATAGGTTTGCCTCTTCTATTTAATATAACTTAGTCATAAGTACATGCATTTCAGTGAACTTCTTCTTCATCCTAGATGTTCGTAGTGTATTCCCATAGAAGGCCTACCTTGTAGCAATAGTCTTTTACAACCAATTTTGGATCATGT
The DNA here is from genome assembly GCA_009831015.1 of Picea engelmannii. Taxonomy (NCBI): domain Eukaryota; kingdom Viridiplantae; phylum Streptophyta; class Pinopsida; order Pinales; family Pinaceae; genus Picea; species Picea engelmannii. The sequence continues at coordinate 68,342 of ML779010.1, read as the reverse complement.
ATTCTAAATATTTCTTCTCTGAAGTGGTAAGAGAGAAGGGTATTTACTTCTTCCTGTGCTTTCTTGGTATTTGAGAATAATTAGTTGTTGATGTAGAGAAGTAATGGTGGCCATATAACATTCTTGGATCGATACAGAGAGCCTCCCACACCCTTGATCACCATTTGATATTCTACTTCCTGTAGAACTAATCTCTCTGGAACAAATTGTGGGAGGAGGTGAGAAGCTTTCATGGAACCATATATTCCTATGCAAGTGCTATGTTCTAAGAGGAGTTATTATAATCTAGGGAAAAGTAGGGAGATTACCGGTAGATCCTTACATAGACATCATAGCAGATACATATACATATAAATATATAGATAAAGACATGCACAAGTAATGAGAGTCCAAAGAAAAATACTTTATTATATGATATAGAAGTATATAGATAAAGACATGCACAAGTAATGAGAGTCCAAAGAAAAATACTTTATTATATGATATAGAAGTACAACAAAATTGTATACAACCTCTCACATGAAGCTACTTGATCCTTCATGTGCTTGTCTACTTATATTCCTTATAGGAAGTTGTAACTAATTAACTTCTTGGGTCTTTCTATTAAAATATACTCCGATCAACCTCTACTTCTGACTTCAATGTTCTACCAACTAAATGTTAGCTGATCGACAGGTCTAGTCAATAGAGTCAACTAGCCCCTACAACATGAGGCAGTTCTCCATTCTCTTGATTACCACAATTGCTTTATCTATCATGCATGGTGGAGGAGAGAAGAATATGAACTCATATAAAGAGGCAATGAAATGTTCACATATGTCATGGTACTTTATTTGGTATTTATTCTCCTAGAGCACTTTACAATAAACATGGATTGGCTGGTCTGAAGGTTGCCACTTCCATCCCATTATAGGGTACCAATGAGACACACAACTAATATCCAACATATATGATTCCATGTGGAAGCTGGGGAAAGTCCCTGTTTACTGTTTGGAGATGATCATGATAGCTTCAACTAGATTGGTAGACAATAAATCACCCCAATTCAATGATGCCCCCTCATCTGCACAATAGTAGATTAATGGAATATATGAAAAAGAGAATTGGGAGGCATCTTTGTTCTTTGTAGAGTCGGAATAACATGGACACCTTGTACTGGTATGGTTTCATTAACGAGGTTGTATGGTAACCTCCTTTAGGTCTATGTTTGACCTATTTTCCCGTCTTGTACCACTTGGAGCGCAATTGTTTAGCAATGTGCTTGAATTTCGTGAGAAGATTGTGGTCAATATTCTTCATTCCCTTGTCCATATGGTAATATTTTTCTAAGTCTACAGGATGGAAAGATGTTATAGGTTCCCCTCTATCATTGAAGACATGTATGTTTCCTAGGTATATGTTCTTTAGGATCTAGGAGATTTCATCAACGCATGGAAAGATAGCAGCTTGGGATAAACTTTGAAAATCCTTTATTTCCTGGTATTTTTGAAGACCCTCAACGCATCCCGATCCTCGACATCTGCGGCGTAATTTTTCTTCTTTAACATTTGGTATACTTTTCCCCATTTGAGTAATTCTCCTTATTTTTCAAGGATACCAGTGGTGTCATCATTAATGGGACTATGTACCTATGGTTCATCTTCAATCTATTTTCCACTTCTATAAGCTTCAACAACATCCATCTTACCAACCAATTTATTTCTGGGAGACATGTTTGTACCTGCAAAGTGACAAATGGGTACAGTGTGAGAAAAATATTATGACTACCATATCCATTTTGAAATAATTTTTTTAAGTCTCTTAGATTCCATACTTGAGGAATCACTAGTGTTATTGCTAGGTGAAGAGTCGTTGTCTGAAGACAAGAGAGTAATAGTGGGCATGGTGAACATCCTGGTGAAGGTTTGAGGGGAAAAGAAGAAAACAAGTGCTTAAAAAGTAAACTCAGATGCTTTGAAGTTAAATCCTCTGATGTAAATTAGAGGATTTGTCAAAAAGTGCTCTGATGTTGATCGACGAAGTTCATGCTAACTCCTCTGATACAAATTGGAGGAGTTAATGACAAGTGCTCTGATGCACATTTCCTAATTTAGCTCCAACCTCTTTGATGTACTATCAAAGAGGTTCTAGGTAACTCCTTAGATCACATATGAGGATTTAATGTGAAATCATTCGATGTGATCGGAGGAGTTAGAGGCAAGGGCTCCGATGACTATATTAACTAAAGGGTTTGGGGTCAACTCTTTTGTGAAAACTCTGCAGGGAGGTCCAAGCTCATGGTAAGTGCCAATGTGAGGTTTGATCGGGGTTGACACTGAGGTCCTTAGCCAAAGGAATCCAAACTCAAGTTTTTTTCTTTTTTCTGTAATGTGGTCTGGATGCTCCCTACTTTGGGAGAGTTTATGAATACGTTGTTGTTGTTGGCATTGTCAACCAATGGTAGGGGAGGGAAGGAGATTCATGTTTAGGAAATGGTGATAGACGAAAACTGGTAAGTCTGAGGATTCAAATTTTAGAAAGGTAGTAAAGGAATATAGTAGAGGTCACAAGGGGGTGGGGGGAGGAGAAAATATTGGATTCCCCAAGTGAAACAGATATATCATACCTTAGAAAATAACAAAACCCTAACCCTATATCATGAACAATGCATTGGGGATGACATGAAAGTATTACACCACATGGAATACCGTAAGAGGATATGTGATGGAATAACAAGGGTTCGACGTGGTTATTTTATGTGGTATCCTTTTTTCCTTGGTGTGTAGGTGAAATGGTGAAAATGAGGGAAATCATGTATTTACAAGTGGAGTGGTGGGAACAACATTAAATGCTGGTAGTTATGTTTAAATCGGAGGGGGTGAGGTTAATTACTTCGATGTACATCGAAGGAATTAATGGGAATTCCTCTAATGTACATCATAGGACTTAAAAATAAGCATGCTAGGTCAGTCAAAGAAGATGGAGGTAACTCCTCCGACGATATTGGAGGAGTTAATGTTAACTCCTCCGATTCATAGACAGAGTTTTAAGTAACTTGATTGAATCTATCTGCAGAGTTGGGAGAAAATCCTCTTATGTACATCAAAGGAGCTTATGGTAACTCCTCCAATGTACATAAAAGAAGTTTAAGTTAACTTTGTCGAAAAAGAAAAGGATTTTTTTTTGAATAATTTTCTAAGTGTCCTTTTCTTCTGAGAGAAGCAGATTAAAGTAAGGGAAAAAAATGGTAATCCTTGGGAGCTAATAAAAGAGGTTCTTAGAGGATTTTTTCCAAGTAAAAAATAAAAGGGGCTCCATTTGTAAAATGAAATTACAAGTGAAATACAAGAGAAATGGAGGGTTGTAGTGCTCGACACAACAAATGGCGACACACTGGATGAAGCCTTGAATCTGTATAAGATAATAACCACACATATTTCTATTGGGTGCATTGTCATGTACATCTCAAGAAATAAATAATAGGTCCCACAACTTAGATTATGATGAAATGGAGTTTGGAAAATACAAATAAGGGGTTAGGACCATACCTTATACCATATTTTCTTTCACTAATTTCCTATTCACATAATAAATGACCAAAGGGGAAGGTGTAGGGAGTCTTATAGAAAATGAAACATCATGAATGATGAGAATGCAAGTTATGGTGCATTTATTTGGTGTTTCTTCTCTTCCAGGGAGCATCCATAGCCCTGACATAGTCACCCCAGTGTCACAAGCCTTTATATACTACCAACAAGCATCCATGATAGCCCCAACAGAGATACTTGAATGTCCCATGTGATATGGAATTCCTTTACCCAAGCCTTTACCTTTTATAAAATTTGATTATCTTTTGTTTAAAGAGAGGTGGATGGGGGGATTCCAATTATCCTTTAAAGCCACTAGGGATGAAACCTTTTATAGTGATATTTGCTAACTTGATTATAAATGAGTGAACTCCCTGAGTAATGGTCTTTGGAATACTGCAGACATATTTCTCAAATAATTTTATTTTAGTTCACACAATATAACAACCTATTCTTAGGTAGAGGTCCATGGTTCTCTATTTCATTGTACTATTCTTGTATGTGATGAGATATGTTCCTCTACTAGATATGACTTGAGATAATGCAGAACAAGGCTTACATGATTAGGATGATATGTGAATGGACACTGGGTCACAATATTATCAGGCTATTGACACTATATGTGTTACGATTTAAGTGTATGACCAGAACAAAGCTATCAAAAACTCAAGAAGTCAAGATGGAAATTTTCAAGAAGAAACAAGAATATGAAAATTGATAAAGCTAGAACAGGTTGGAAAACAAATAAGAAAAAAAAATTGAGTGAGGAAAAAAAGTGAAAACCAGAAATTTATTTATGTACAAGGGGACAACAACCTCAAAGTCTAGTTGATATAGTTCTTGAGAATATGACCATTAATGGGGAGAGGGTCAAATTCCCCTTGAATATTTTTTAACCGAAAGGTACCTTGGCCAATCTTATCTTTGATAAAATAAGGCCCAATCCATAGTTGTTGGAATTTCTAATGTTTCCCTTTATCTTTGTGTGGCTTGTCCCATTTAAGGACTAAATCTCCAACTTTGAATTCTTTCTCATCAACAATTTTTTTATCAAACCAAAGTTTAACTATTTATTGATGAGTCTCAAAATTTCCTTTATCTTTAGCACAAATTTATTCTACGTTTAGCAAGGTATTGATGCGTTGTTGAATGATGGGGTGGTATCTTCCTTGAGACCATTCAATGAGTTGTAGGGAAGGAAGGTATATATTCGAGGGTAAAACAAATTCTTTCTTATAAAAAAGGAAATACGAGGAAGTTCCTATGGAGGCCTTAGGAGTGACACGATCATCCCAGAGGGAATTTGATAGGGCATTGTGCTAATTTATGTAGTGATCGACCACAATTTGTTTGAGGATCTAGATTATGTTTTTTTTGTGTGTATTCTGCCAAGCCATTACCTTGAAGATAGTAGTTGGATGAGTACTTCAAAATAATCCTCTTCTCTAAGGAAAGCTGAGATAATTTTAAATATAAAAAATAAGTTGCATTATCAAACACTAGAGAGTTATGGACTCTAAACCTTTTGATGATGTATTGCTCAAGAAAATTAATCACTACCTCTTCATTAACTTTGAATAGCAGTATTTCTTCAATCCAATGAGTAAAATGATCGGTAGCGGTTAGAATGTACCTTTGTTTCTTGGAGGAATGGGAGTTAATCTCACCAATGATGTCCAACCCCCATTTTTCAAAGGGTTCTTCAATAGTAACAAGCTGGAGCAGGATAACAACTTTGTGTTCTCTTCCTGCATCTTTCTGGCATGCTTCGAAGCTTCTTGAATATGCATGGGCATCTTTAAAAAGCATGGTCCAATAATATACATCTATTAATACTTTGTGAGTGATTGGGTCTCCTGAAAAATGACCTCCAATGTTCCATCATGCATGTTCTTCAGAACCTTATCAGTGTCTTGTTTTTCGAGGCACCAGACTAACACTCCATCATATTTATTTCTAAACAGGATGCCGTGTAGAAAATGATATGGTAGGTATTTAAACCATAGTGCTCTCTTATTATTATCATTAAGGTGATCTGGGGTTGTGCCATGTTGCAAAAATTTTTTAGATCATTATAATAAGATCCCTCAATATCTATGATGAATGGAACTTGTTGTGTATACATCGTTGGTTCATCTTGCCATACCTTTGCTTCTTCACCTTCATCACCAACATCTCGTGTAACTAGTTTGCAAAGGGCTTGACCTTTCACGATATTGGTTGGTTTAAACTCTAGGTCATATTATTGTAAGGTCGTCATCCAATTACCTGGCTTCTCTCCTATCTCTCTTTGAACGAAAAGAGACCTGACCTTTGGGTGAGGGACGATAAATTTTGTGTGATTCTTCAAATTTTAAGGTATGAACTATTTAATAGCTTTATGGACATCAAAATCCTTCTTATCCACCAGAGAGTAGGTCATCTCAACACCTTGTAGTCCAGTGCACATAAATGCAATGGGATATCCGTCTGCTTGTTGATCCTTCTATGTGAACATTGTTGCAAGGGAGTGAACAAACGCGAAGGTGTATAGTAATAAATCCTTGGTGAAATATGGATTTCACATAGATGGGGGAAAAACTATGGTGGCTTTGATACTCTCAAATGATTTCTTCTCCATTGGTTTCCATTTAAACTAAACATATTTCTTGATCATTCTTTGAAGAAACTTCACAATTTCAGAAAAATATGGAATGAATCTCCTCAGAAAATTGATTCTTCCAAAGAATGATTGCATTGATTTCTTTCTATGTGGAAGAGGGATTTGCAAAACGATTTTTTTCCTTTCTGGATCCACCTAAATTTTGTCTTTGGAAATTAAATTTACTTGTAGTATTCCTTCTGAAACAACAAATATAATTTTCTTGGGATTCAAAGAAATCCCATATTTCTACATCGTTCAAATATTTGTTTCAGGTGATTTGGGTGGTCTACCCTCTTCTTCAAATAAACTGTGACATCGTTGAGGTAAAACACTACACTTTGATTGATTAATGCTTTAAAATATATATGAATTTCCTTTTGAAAAGTAGATCATGCATTCATTAAGCCGAAGGGAACTATCTTGTATTCATATGTGCCCCACCTGGTCTAGAAGGTAGTCTTTAATCGGTCAAGTTCTACTATGAGAACCTGTTTGTACCTTGAAAATCCATGTAGTAAAGAAAAGAGCTCAGATCTAGACATAAGTTGCATGATCTTCTCCATCGAGGGGATGAGATAGTTGTATTTGTCAGAAGCACGGTTCAGATTTCATAAATCTATGCAAATTTTGATTTCTCCAAACTTCTTCCTCACGGGAACCATGTTAGAAACCCAAGTTGAATGTCAAACTTTGAATATGATTCAAGTATCTAATAGCTTCTTTAATTATTTCTGGATAAGAGGTTCGAGAGTTGGGTGATTTTTTTTAGATTTTGCTGGAATGGATTGACACCCTCTTTAATGAGGATCACATGTTGTATTACTTGGGTGTCATAAGTTTTTATATCGTTGCAACGCCAAGAAAAAACATCTTGATATCTCGTAAACAACTCTATGAACATGTGTTTTTCTTCATTTGAACAACATGTGCCCAGATTTGCATATTTGGGCTCTTCAAATGTTCCAATATTGACCAGGAAATGCATCATGGTCGAACTATCATTTTTGGGATCGATGGGCCTCCTGAACTTAGATTGAAAATCAAATAATTTTTCAAGAGTCAAAGTACTCTTTGGGACACAATTTTTCTTTACATTTTTTTCTTCATCCTGATAATTCTGTAATTCTCATTTATGCTCTTCATCATCAATCACTACATGTTGGAAAGTGTCTAAATGGGTGAGAAAGTTGATAATTTGAGTGTCACCATCAACTAATCACTAATTTGTGATGTTTTCAAGTATGGAGGGCATGAATATCATTTCAACTGAAAAACCATCATCAAAGGGAATGAACCTAGATGTCACGTTGGAGAATATATTTGTATCTACATTTTGATTAAGAGATATAGAAGTAATGGTGAATGTGTCAAAAGAGTAAAGCACACTCCATACCTCTTGTTGATATGATTTTATATTTGGCTAGAGGCAATGAATGGTATTTCTTACCTGTTGAACAATTATTTCAACATCACCAAACCCCTTAAGATATATCACCTTGAGATCGATGGCTTTTTTCATACCCTGAACTAAGGCTTCGTTCTCCAGAATGTTGTTGGTGCATTCAAATTCTAGGTGGCAGGATACGAGTAATTTACCTTGTCTAGGGTCAATCAGGACACATCCTTCTCTGACTCCTTGTTTTGTCTTAGATCCATCAAAGAACATAGGGAACATTGCTAGCAGAAAATAAACCTCCTTTAACTACACCAGGGTTCATATTGTAGGTAGATCGATTAACCATCTAAAAAATAATTAATTCTCTATACTACTCCAAACATACCAAAAATAATATAAATAAAGAAAGGAAAAAGGAGATCGGGTAACTATACCTCTAATCCCATGTCTAGTGATGACCTCCTTCCACTTGAAATTTCCTCTGACTGCATACCTCCTCCTAGGGCTGACCTGCATCCAAATATTAACAAAGAGAAAAACTACAAGCATGTTATTCCATATATAATTTAGGGTTATATGTTAGAATGCCAAGCATAAATAAATAAAATTATTCAAGACACCATCATTTGGGACATGAAAATGTAATTCTTTTATTCATAACATGAATATTATACCTTTACAATCTAAGTCAACTATCATTCCGTGAACCTGGTTCAGGCTCCTCTTCACCATGCTCCAAGTGCACCTTGTATGAAATTCTCCTCTGAACCTTCTAATCTCTTCCATAGAAGTGAATGAATTAAATGGAGAAATAAGGGGCTATTAAGGGAATGTTGAGAAAATTTCTCACTAAACGCAACAATACCTTGGGTAAGGAGCGGAAGTGAAATCGACAGAGTTTCATTGTTCTTATGCTTAGATGTGAAATGAGACCCCAACACCTCCTTTTATATGCCAAAATGATGGTTATTCAGTTGGGTGACAGGATATAGAAGGTGAATTAGTTGGGAAACCTCCAATAACCCATCAATTTCAACGAATTCCTTGCAACTTTTGCAGGTATACACGAGTTGTAATGGTGCAACATGTGTATCTACGTGAGTTGTAGTGGTGCAGAAAGCGTATGTACGTGGGAAGTAATGGTGCAGGATGCAGTGATGGTACAAGAACTATTATGATTTCATGGAAGGTGTTTGCATTGTAAATATGATTTTAATTTATATGTATGCACTTCATAACAACACTGGTCAATTTGAAAGAAATAATTACCCAAGACGAAATGTGAAAAACTTATAGGTTTTTTCTTACCTTGCAATTTTGTCACCATGTGTTTCATGTGAGCTTCATTTTTTCACTCGTATTTTATTTAACTTACCATTATATGGAAGCCACAAGTGAGACCAATCAGTGGAAAAGTAACCTTGAAGTTTGGCCAACCAATCCTTCCTTAATAGAAAACCGTAACTTTTTGGTATGTCAACAACAACAATATCTATAGTTTGATGCACCTTAGGATCAGATGAAATCCTAATTAAAACATCCTTGATTTCTCCCTTTAATTTAACATATGTCCTATCCAACTATATAATTCTAGTTTTTGTTATTTGTGGAACAATATTTATTTTTTGGTAGACAAAAAAAGGAATGACATTAGAGGACACACCTGAATATACTAGACAATTATGCATATTGAAATTAAAAATTTCATAGGTGATAAGAAAATGTGGGACCTGTGACTTTGAGTATGCAACTATTCTTGTTGTGTTTATGGATACTATGATTTATACCTTTTGTACTTCATGTACCTCATCTTATGGAAGGATGTTGTCAGTAGAAACGACAATCCTTTCATGAGCATCATTGATGTTGAAAGCATCATGTAGGAGTTCTTGCTGCTATGGTAGTGAAAAAATATCAAACATAGAAATTTCAGCTTTCATTTTCTTCATGTCATCTATCACATTATAGTCTAGGGAATGTATGTTTGGGTTGTTCATTTCTTGGCTTGATTTCTTCTCACATGTTTTTTTTTTGGTACTAAATTGAGTTTGGTGTTGTTCCCAACTGAGTTATACATACTTGGTTTATGAGTGTTAGCTGGGACAACTTTGTTTTTTTTTTTTTCCACTGGTTTTCCCTTGAGTTGAATAATTTGATTTTGGAGTAGCAGGGGGAGGAGTAATTTTCCTAAGGGGAATCTTTTCATCCTTGGAAGAAGGAACATTGAGAGTTGGACCTTTTCTATGTAGATTATAATTCTTTTGGGTAACAACCTTGATCACTGGTGTATCTTCCATAAATATATCTTCTATGTACTCATCATCTGAGTCTGGAAACTAATCCCAAAAGGGCATAACATATTTAGGGGGAATCTCTTCAGTAGTATCAGTTTGATATTGTGAAGGGTTTTCATTTTTTAAACTCTACTTATGTAATAATTGATTGATCATCAGGGTCATAGAGTTGACCCATTGAGGGAAATTTCGTTCTGGGTGGTTTTGCTAGTGGTAAGAGAAGAAATTATCATTTTTTAAGTTGTCCAAGTTTAAGTCCATATGAGAGGGTTCAAGTGGTTTTGGAGAGTTGTCTTGTCTCTTAAAATATGGGTGAAATGTTCTATGCTTGGACAACCCTTCACCAACATTCTTCTTGATATATAAAAATTTGTTTGATAAGTTCTTAACTAACTTAACCACATTGTCTATATCCTCT
>ML779010.1:12560-57255 GCA_009831015.1 Picea engelmannii | reverse complement strand
AGAATCAATATGAGGGAACAAGGAGGGATTGGGATTATTTCCTTAACATCGGTTTCAGTTTTGTAGTTTGTTTATGTAAGCCATAAAAAATTACCATCCTTCTAGCACAAATTCTATTTACGGTTCTGAATTTTCTCGACAACAACAAGGGTTCCTCTATGGTACACGATCCCAACTAAACTATGCATCGTTTGGTTTAGGAGACCCATCCGTAATTTGGAATGACTGCCATTACTATTGTGGGGGTTTTGGTTGGTTATGGTTCGATTTACCGATGAAGATGGATAATGACTAGATATGCAATGAAAATATGTATATGAAGCCTATGTATTGAAATAAAATTAATCTATTACTAATCTATCTAACCTATCCTAGCTAGGAGCACACTAAAGTAACCAGTGAGTTGTAAATGAGTCCAAATTCTACATAAAACTTCCACGCAAGTAGTTGAAATAGAAGAGAAGAACTATAAACAAGTGCATACAAATATATATAACCAGAACAATCTAAATTACATCACTATGTATCTTAACAACTCAACAATCTCAAGAATTAAATATATGCAAAAAAATACTTAGAATTGTAGAATAACATATAGTCCATAAGATTAATCCATAATCAAACAAACATCCTTATAGTCCATGTGAGAAACATACATCTCCACTTAGAATAATTCAATGAAAAGATAGATTCGCACACAAGTGTTCCTTCTTCACAGAACTGGCCATGAGGGCTTCTTAATATTCATTAACAAAGTATATGTTCTCAAATTAGTTCTTGGGTCTATACATTGCTTGAAGAGCCCTAAAAAATGGGCATCTTCCCTATTTTATACAGTTGTTTGTAACTCATGCATGACTCTTCATATTCTTCTTTAAAGAATTTGTTACAAAAATTGTTTGGTTTCCCTTTATCTAGTGACAAAAATACAATAAAGAAAAAAATGGAGTTCCTTGGGAAAAAGAAAAAATAAGAAACATGTGGTAACACTCTCTAGCCATTATTTTGTCTTTATTCAAGGATATTTTTCCCTGAGGTATGTTGTCCATACTTCTAGTTGATCATACAAAGATTTGATCCTTCGGTAGGCTAGTTTTTCTAGTGATGTGTTGTGCATGGAAACAATGTCTTCAAGGGTTCTCATGTCTTTAACAGTGTTTCCATGAATTCTTGTATTATGGTTTGCAATTTTATAGGATGCAGGAGATGTTTCTCTATCATATCGATTGTAGTTGTGGTGGTTTCTTCGACAAATTATCTTCTGTGATTTGCGTTTTCTTGTACTTCATCTACCAAATCTTCCATTGCTATATTTTCACCGAGCTCATCCAGATGAGGTAGTTGACTACCCTTAATCAATTCATGTGTAATTTTGTGTATGTTTGAGAATATTTCCATCCATTTAGTGACCTCCTTATATTCTATTTTCCCTATTTGTTGGAAACAATCTAGTGCATACATATTTGTCTTTCTTTATGACGTCAATGGTATATATAGCATGACTGGTGCATCAAGATTCTATGCAATCCACCTATCAATTTCATTTATGCCCTCTCAAATTGTATTGAACGGAGTCAATTTTGTTTGTATTTGATTATTATGCTCTATGATTGCAACAACTACTTGTTGGGCATACATGTCTATAATAACTTCTTCCAATTCACTCCTAACCTTCTCAGTGATGGCTTTGAAATTCTGCATTCTGCTTTCATTAATTTTAACTTGTTCGAGTCTCTCTTCCAACTCCCTAATCTTTGCTTCCTTCTCCTCATTTTGCTGCCATAGTCTCTGAATGTTTTCCTTATTAGCATTCATAAATGTAGTGCTAGTTGTAGCAATTCCTATTGGATTATCTCTTACATCTCCGATTACAGGATCTTGTGTGAGAACATTGATATTGAAAACCATTGAGTGGTAGGCACTTTCTTGATCTATTCCTAAACAATATTACTGTTATTACTGTTATAGGTGAATCTTCTCAAATTAAGGACTTCACTTGGTTGAAATGGGGTCGAGAGTCCATGTCCCTAACTAGTAAATGGATTTTGAGTGCTTGCTTTTGTCGTTGATGTCTAATGAAGGTTGGTGTCCATTGGTTGAGTGGTATCTATGACTTCAACATCCTTCTTTTTCCCCTCTTCTACTACTACTTTATCTTCTTCTTCCTTGTCTATCGTCTATGATTTGTATCTTGCTACTTTATTTGTTGTTTCTTTCCTTTCTTCTTCCTTTTCTACAACATCCTTTGCCTCTCCTTCATCCTTTTCCTTCTCCAGTTCAAGGTTATATTTATTTTTGGAAGCATAACTCTTCTTCTTAAAGATATTTTATTTTTCTCTCCTTTTCTTTTCTATCGGGGCTTCCTCTTGTTCTACAGAAATCGAATGTATGGAGGTTGAAGGGGGGGAGGACCTTCCTACTATTTATTCCATTGTTATCCTTTCATATTCTTCCCTTGATTTTTCCTCATCTATGATTATACCTATGGGTTGGCCTCTTCTATTGAAGATCACTTCATCATAAGTAATGAATTTTGGTGCACTTATTCTTCATCCAAGATGTTTGTAGTGTATTCCTATAGAAGGCCCACCTTGTAGAAATAGTCTTTTATGACCCCTTTTGGATCATGTCTTCCAAATATTTTTTTTCCAAAGTAGTAAGATATCAGGGTATTTACTTCTTCTTGTTCTTGCTTGGTATTTGAGAAGAAGTAGTTGTTGATGTAGAGTAGTAATGGTGGCCATATACCCTTTTTGGATTGATACAACCTACCTACCACTCTGTTGATCACCATTTGATATGATACTTCCTATATAACCATTCTATATAGAACAAATCATGGGAAGAGGTGAGGAGATTTCATGGAACCATAAATTCTTATGTAAGCACCATGTTCTAAGAGGAACCAATCCCCAATTCTCTTGATTACAACAATTTCTTTATCTCTCATGCACGGTGGAGGAGAGAATAATATGAACTCATATAAAGGGACCATGAAATGTTCACATATCTTCTGGTACTCTATTTGGTATTTATTCTCCCAGAGAACTTTACAATAAACATGGATTGGTTGGTATGAAGGTTGACACTTCCATCCCATTTTGGGGTATTGATGAGCCACACACATAATATCTAGTATATATGTGGCCATGTTGAATCTAGGGAAATTTATTGGTTGGGATTCAAAGACAACCATAATAGATTCAACTAGATTGGAAGATAATATAACACCCTAGTTGAATGATGCCCCCTCGTCTGCACAATAGTATATTAATGGAAGATGTGACAAAGAGGATTGGGACGTGTTTTGTTCTCCGTAGAGTCAACATAAAATGGGTACCATGTAATGGTATGGATTCCTTAAGGAATTCATGGGGTATCCTCCTTTAGGCTTTTGTTTGAACTATTTTTTCAGCTTGTACCACTTGGGGCACAATTCTTTACCAATTTGCATGAATTATGCGAGTAGATTGTGGTCCAACTTATTCATTCCCTTCTCCAAATGGTAATATTTTTTTAAGTATGTAGGATAGAAATATGTTATATGTTCCCCTCTAGCATTGAAGACATGTCTGTTTCCTAGGTCTATGTACTTTAGGATCCAGGAGATTGTGTTGGCACATGGAAAGACAACAACTTGGGATGCAACATTGAAAATCCCTAAATTCCTAATATTTTATAATACTCTCAACTCATCCTGAATCTTGACATGAGTAGCCTATTTTTTATTCTTGAACAGTTGGTATACTTCAACCCATTTGAGTGATTCTCGTTCTTTTTCAAGTATACCAGCAGTGTCATTATAAAAATGACTATCCACCTCTTGTTTATATTCATTTTTTTTTCCACTGGCAGAAGATTATACAACAACCATATTAATAGACACTTTCTTTCTGGGAGACATGTTTGTACCTGCAAAGTGACAAATGGGTACAGTGTGATAAAAATATTATAACTACCGTATGCATTTAGAAAGGATTTGTTTAAGTATCTTATAGTCCATACTTAAGGAATCACTAGTGTTAATGATGGGTGGAGAGTCGTCATCTAAAGACGAGAGAGTAGTAGTGGACATGGTGAACATACTAGTGAAGGTTTGAGGGGAAAAGATGAAAAAAAGTGCTCAAAAAGTAAAATCAGAGGCTTTGAAGTTAAATCCTCCGATGCAAATCGGATGAGTTGTCAACACATGCTATGATGTTGATCAAAGAATTGCATGCTAACTCCTTCGACACAAATCATAGGATTTAATGACAAGTTCTCTTATGCACATTTCCTAAGTTAGATCAAAGCTCTCCAATGTACTATCGAAGAGGTTCTCGATAACTCCTTCGATCACATCTATAGAGTTAATGTGAACTCATCCTATGTGATCAGAGGAGTTAGAGGAAAGGGCTCCCATGACGATGTTAATGGAGGAGTTTGGGGTTAACTTATTCATGAAAAATTCATGGGGAGGGACAATCTTGTGGTAAGTGCCAATGCGATGTCTCATCTAGGTGGAGGATGGGGTCCTTAGCCAAAGGATTCCAGACTTGAGTTTTTATTTTTCTAGATTTTGGTTGAGATGCTCCCTCCTTTAGGAGAGTTTACATATACGTTGTTTTTGTTGGCATTACCGACCATTGGTAGGGGAGGGAATGTGATTTAGGTTTAGGATATGGTGATAGCTAAAAACTGGTAAGGGTGAGGCTTAGGATTGTAGAAAGATAGTAAAGTAAGATAGTAGAGGTGGTTGGGGGGGAGGAGAAAATATTATATTCCTCAGGTGAAACATATATACCATACCATAGAAAATAACAAAACCCTAACCCTAGATCATGAACAATGCATTGGGGTTTACCTAGAAGTTTGTCTCCATGTGGAATATTGTAAGAGGCTGTGTGATGGGAAAACAAGGGCTTGACGTGCTATTTTTCTGGGGTATCATTTTCTCCTTGGTGCATAGGTGAAATGGTGACAATGAGGGAAATTGTGTATTTATAAATAGAGTGGTGGGAACACAATTAATTGTTAGTAGTTATGTTTAAATCAGAGGGGGTGAGGTTAAGTCCTCTGATGTACATTGAAGGAATTCATGGGAAGTCCCTTGATGTACATCAGAGGACTTAACACTAAGTATTTCATTTCGATCGGAGAATATAGAGGTAACTCCTTTGACGACATCATAGGAGTTAATGGTAAGTCCTTCGATGCATATGAGGAGTTTTAAGTAACTTGATCAAATATGTTAGTGAAGTTGGGAGGAAATCCTGCGATGTACATTATAGGAGTTGATGGTAATTCCTTCAATGTACATCGAAGAATTATAGGTTAACTTTGTCGAAAAATAAAAGGTTTGTTTTTTGAATAATTTTCTAAGTGTCCTTTTATTTTGAGAGAAGTAGATTAAAGTAAGGGGAAAAAATAAGGGTAAGATTTGGGAGACAAGAAAATAGGTTGTTCGTGGAGTTTTCCGAAGTCAGAAATAAAATGGGATTCATTTCTAAAAGGAAATTACAAGTGAAATATAAGAGAAATGGAGGGTTGTAGTGCCCGCCACAACACAACCTCAAGAATTGTATTCCTTAAATATGATTTACACATGATAACATTCGTAACATGCAATTAATGTATCCTTCCATTGAGTGCATAATCAACCTTTCTCTCTTTACCTTTAATATGTTTGATACCAAAGTCAAATTTACTAATAAATTCCGACCATCATGTCTTCCTAGTATTCATATTTTTTTGTTCAAATAAATATTTCAAACCAATATGGTATGTTCTTAACTCAAGTTGTCCCCCATCATATAGTGTCTCCACATCTCCAATGCATGACCAAAGGTAGAAAGATCTAAATCATGTGTGGAATAATTCCTCTCATTCTCCTTAATATTCTCAATTCATAACAAACCACATGCCCATTCTAACTAAGAATTCCACCAATTCTCTTTTTGCATGAATCTATGCATACCCCACAATATTCATTTAGATCAATAATATTGAGAATGGGTGCACTATTGAGAAGTTTACTTAACCATTAGAAAATTTCCTCACATTGTAATGTCCATTCAAGTTTGACTCCCTCCTTTTTTAATGACATAATTGGATGTGTGATTTTGGATAATACTTATATAAACCTTATATAGTATCCAAAAAATCCCATAAATAACCCACTTTTGAAACATTCATGGGGTTATGCCATCCCATTATTGCTTCAATTTTATAAGGATCCACTTCTAGTCCTTACTCATAAATAATATGCACAAAATAATGAATCTACCTATGATAAAAGGAACATTTTATTAACTTGGCATAAAGATGATGCTCTGTATCACTTGTAGTATTGACATCAAATTATATTCATGTTGATCCCTTTGTTTTGAGTAAATAAGAATTCCATCAAGGAACATGATGAAAAATTGATCCAAATACTACCTAAAGATATCATTCATCAAGTGCATGAATGTAACAAGTGCATTTTTCAAACCAATTGGCACCACTACAAACTCGTAGAGTCCATATCTATTTCTAAAACATGTATGACTGATAACTTCATCCTTTATCCTTACTTCATGGTATCTTGGCCTCATGCCTATCTTTTAAAATATCTTTTCTTCTCTTAACTAATCGAACAATTCATCAATTCTAGGTAGAGTATATTAATTTCTCATAGTGAATTTGTTCATTAACTTAAAATCAATTCACAATCTCAAATTTCAATTCTTATTCTTCACAGAAAGTATGGTTCTGCCCAAGGAGATACACTTGGGAGTATGTAATCTTTCTTTAATAATTCTTACAACTACATATGAAACTCCTTCCATTCTATCATACTTATTTTATATGGAGTCTTAGAGATTGGGGAATCTCTAGGCGCCAAATCGTTAGAGAAATTAATGTCTCTTTTAGGTGAAACCCAAATACATCCTTAGAAGCTTCAACAAACTCATGTAGTACTGGAAAGTACTCAAGATTTGGGACTTTCTTATTTTATGTCTCTTCCACGTGAGATTCATACAATGGACACCATTTTCTAAAACATCTCTTCAACTATAAAGATAAAATATCCCTTATAGAAATTTGTCTCAGAAATCCTTTCATTTTCCTCTACTTTCCTTATTCATCAAAACAAGTAAAAGTCCTATTATGACAATCTATACTATCCTTATGTACATAAAAATAATACATTCCAATGAGGACATAATATGATCCAAGTTGTATGATGTTCTTTTATGACAAATGACTAACTCCAATCATATCTAAATGAAAACCATTTACTAATGTATTGATCTTCCTTTTAGTCCTAGTAGTCAACTAAGACAAACATGGTTTATCATGGTTACTTCTCTTCAAATGAAATATTTCAACCAAATTAGGAGCGATATAACTATGAATTTATCCTAAATGAATTAAAATTTCAATAGGTTGGCTGATAATATTACAATCAACCATAATCATGTTTGATTAATGATCTACCTATCAATTGTTCAGGGCTTCATAGATTCTTAGAAGGTTTTTAGCCACATCTTCCACTATAGTTTATTATTGGATATTTTTCATGTTCCTCATTATGTCTTCCTTATGAGGAAAATATTTATACAAATGATCAACTTCACATCCCCAACATTTGATTGGTTATCTTATCCTTTTTTATATATATTTGGTATGCTTGAATCCACTCTAGGTTGGATAAATTTACATATATGTGTTAGTATTTTTTATGAATAATAGAGGTTTAAATACTATATTCCTTTTATCCTAATTATCCCTTTTTTGATATCTCCAAGACTTATGAAAATATGTTTTACCTTTGTTTTGATCATACAAGTACTTTTCCTTCTTAATTGTCTCATCAAGAGTTTTAGGTTCATCAAATTGAACCTTATCTCTATAGATTGTAGCAAACCAACTTAAGAAATGTTGTATATTGACCTAATCGTATTTAATATGCCCAATGTATCTCAACATCTCTAAAAACTTTTCTCATATTCTTCTATGGTCATATCCTGCAACTTGAGTTTAAAGAACTACCCATATTTTTGTCATATTAATTCTTAGAAGGGTACTTCTACTGAAAAAACTTCTTGAAATACCTCCATTAAATAATCTTCTCATTAATGTTCTTGAATTTATTTAGTTGATCCCACCACATGGAATATTTCCCTTGTATATTACATACAACAATTTTGAATTCTATATTGCATGAGTAGTTATGCAATTGGAAATACTTATTTATCCCCAACAACCAGGCTTCAACATATTATCCCTTCTTGTTTTCACCATCAGAGGTGGGTGGATTAAACTTCTTAAGATATCCTTGGAAATATTATTTCTCGTGTCTTCTATTTTTATGTCTAAGTAGAGACACTTATGGACTTCTCTTTGATTATTTAGATGTATAATATGTCCTGGTTAAATGAGATGGTAGTTGGTGATGCTTCTAAACTCTAGTAGTACTCCTTAAGTTTATGGGTCTCCATGAGACCTCCTATTTGGATATATTTTTCCTTCCTTATTATTTCATGGACCTGATCCATTCTTCATTTTCCTATAAAAATAATTTAAACTATGCATTAGATAAGGGTTCAACTATTTTTTCTTTTCATGAGCCCCTCACATTCTTTCATTATACTGTCTACAATTCTACACCTACATCTTTGGTTTATTCATTGTTTCTAATAGTTATAATGGTTTGATACTTTCTTTTTTCCCATTATACTATGTCTCCTCATTTCCTACACTTATATTTAGACCTCAAGCATTTTCTCCATGACTATAAGGATCTTAACCTTCCTCCATGTTTCTTATGCAATACTAATCTTCAATTCTGATATATAAATATCCTTGATGTAGCATTGTATATACAAAGTATTCATAGAATTGATTTTTTTAGATACACTTAATTTCTAGAATTTTGTTAAAAAATTCTTATAAACATGCATTATGGAAACTACCCATTTTGACATTTTTTTGTCAAATCAAGGCTACCAGCCCCTCTTTTGTCCAATTTCTAGGAATATCTAAAACAATTCTTCAAAATATAATTATTTGTGTCTATTATCCTATTGAATATATTTGCAATTAATATAACCATACTCATTCATAAGCTCAGAACTAGAATTTATAGCCCCCTGAAGTTCCCATTTTTTGTGTTTTTTCTACTAGTGCATTCAATGTCAGAGACCAACTTCTACCACTAGTATAAGAAAAAACAACTAGAAATAGAAAACGTGTATTGCACACACATAGTACTTCTAATTTTGAACATTCAAAAAGTTTTAGGTTAGTGGTCTGATGCGTCAATCATTTTCTACATAACCATTAAATTCTCAACTTTTCCCTTTTTTCACTATTTCTATGCTTGATTTTTTTGGCGAAAACCACTATCTTTAAAACATTAGAAAAGATGAAAAATTTTCACTATGACAAAATTTTCCAAAATAATAAGAATATCAAATTTCAAGTAATAATTTTTTTTACAGATACGATGTTTAGAGTTATTTCCCCCATCTTTAAAGTTTCTAAAATAGCCAAAAATTTTCCAGGAATAGTGGACTTTGGCCTGTTTGCACACCTCTACTCCAAACCCTTTGGAATTTGGTCAAATAATCCATTTGGTTTCTTTGTGCCTACTAGTAATATAGAATAGCAAATGTCTTTATCCATGTGTCTCTTATCAATGACTATCCTCTTGATCTTAAAAAACCACCAATTACATTTTCTAGAATTCTGGAGAAGAATCTACTAATAGTCTTCTTTGACACTTTTATATTCCTCGTCACAATGGAATTTCTCCTAAAATTTCATCTAGTTATAACTTTATATTCTTATTTTGTGGCCAAAATATTAAATCAATAATTTTTTATGCTAAGTAGTGCACTCTACAATTATAAACACGCCAATGTGTCCATAATTGTGTCATGGTCGATTCTACAAATTCCGCATTCCATATATATCACATACATAGTAACACATGTGTATTATTGATTCTACAAGGTACTTCAAAAACAGTATAAATTTTTTTCTTTGATACCAAACTTGTTTTTTCTAGCTAGACGTAGAATTAAATAACAAAAGCAAAGCTACAACAACCTTAATATTCAATTCAATATTAGAACACAAATGTAGTCCTACAATGATTTCATCCATAATTATGCAAAGTAAATCTGTACACACACATAACTAAACAAACTAGACAATAATAAAACGTAGAACATAAATATAAAAAGGTTGCATTTCATGACATAATCAAATTACTTATACTTTTGGTAAAACAATCCTCCAACTAGTTGCAAATGAAGGATTTTCCTCTCATCCTTAGTCTCTCTACCACACTTAATATTTCTATGATAAAGGTCACCCTCAATCTAAGGTTATGAATCCACAAGGGTGATGTTCTAAAGTCAAGCTCTAAATCTTCTTACTTATACCATAATTCATAAAACTCCGATAATCAATCAACCCCTCTATAGTTATCCCAATATACCATGACTCTTCCCCCTCAAAATGCATTTAACATAAGGAATGAGATCCCATTCTCTATTAAATAGTCTCTCAGGCTATCCCAATTCCCTTCTAATGCTCTATCATAGTTTGGATAGGGAATATCTCTATTCCCACTCAATGGATTCTCAGTTGTAAGGTATTCCTCTCACGATATCACAATATTCATCATTAGTTATACATTAGCATTAACATAATCCTAAATTAAGGTAGATTACCACGTACCAAAGGTAATCCTTTCACCATCCATCCAACTTATACAACAATTCATACCATAATAAATAATAATTCCAACATGCTCAAATTCCCAACTTTATATTTGCATTCCAATCACTCAACATGTGGTCTTTAGTATAATCCCACATTTCTCCTCTAGTCCCAAGCTTAGGATAACATAAATCAATATTAATAATCAAAGGTTTAAGGACCTAACATAGATCATTAGTTAAGTTTTATAATCGTCAGTCTAAAGACTAGGGATAAATAATCCACTAAGGTATTTTCCCCCTTATCCCACCTTTCACTTGTCCCACTTATGGAATCATAGACCTCCATCTCTTTTTAATCCTTATTCATTTGTATAAATTAGGGATTTTATACTATAATCAAATATATATTTACAGTTCACATATGATCTTGGATTACAACCATTCTTTTGTTACATTTACATTCATATTCTAGGGTAAAAAATGGTGGTATTACAATATCATTATGGGTACAACAAGTACTCCCTTTCCTTTTATAATATGCCTATATTTGTTTTTATTTTTTTATAAGACTAAATATTCACTACCTTTTCTCATGCATCTGAATACTCGTGAATTGAATTTTGCAATATCCTTATTCAAGATTAGCTTTGAATATGTAGGATATATCCCCAACCCATCCTATAAAAAAATGATACAATCTCTTATCCAAATAAAAATATGAAAAATAGATGGTTGATAGAAATGGAGAGCCACTTTAACCCATCAACTATAATATGTCATATTGAAGAAACCATCTTGGGTGAGTGGTACATAACCATGAATTATATCTCTTTTATGACACCTCAATTACATGTGGTTGTTCAAAATGTAAATAGTTGAAGGTTACTCCTCAACATGTCACACTATCCAATTACACTAATCACGACCGACCCCAAATTGACAATAGGATACCTACCATTATTGTCAAGGATCTAATATGAAATACATAAAATATGTGTAGGAACACTTCTATATACTCCCTTTTTGAAAAGTTATAATCCAAATAAATAGTGTTTCTCTCAAAATTGACCGACCCATCCCCTTATATTGTTTTAATCAAGAGTTGTAGTGATCTAAAGTGAAATATTTATACTAACCAAAAAAATTATACAAGTAGGTCTAAAAATGTTGTGGGAGATAAGAGCAATAATATGTAAGTACACAACAAGGTTAGTTCAATTGTTAAAGTGAAGTGAGGAATTCTCTATTCCTATCCAAATGAAAGTAAATACCAAAACTATTACAAGTGTGCTTTGTCCATTGCTTTGATGTCTTATCTTCTTGTGTGCGATGTTGGGACCAAATTATCCTTTTGTGCTAATAATGGCATTCTTTCCAAAGCTAAAATAAATTTTGCAAATTTTGGATTGTTTATCGTTTCACATGTATTGATTCCCCCAAAACACTTACTATCACTTATTACCTTTTGTTATCCTCTCTATAGTTGATATAATTACTTGAATATTTTTAAACATGAATGTATCATTTCCATGTATAGTATGTGCTTCAATGGCTATGTTTCTAGACTTTTTTACACGAAGAACTTGTTATATATTGATGGTCATCCATGCAATATGGGAAATGTTGTTGGATTCCTAAATAGTTAAAGGTGATCATTGTAGAACTTAATTCATTTATTATATTAATGCATTGACCAAATACATTTCTAATAATAATGTATAATTTTTTGTAATACACATGAAACCAAGCACTTTAGAAAACAATTGTAAAATTATGCAATAAATTGAAATTAATTCTATTTAAAATCCAAAAATAAAATTAGTTAATGATATGTTTCTATTCCCCGAAGGTGCATCTAAAGTTAGTTTTAATGCAAGCCACCTTTGTCAAGAATTCAGTGGTATACAAGATCAGTTTTTTAATAATTCATTACTACGAGACATAGTACATGTTTCATGCACAAGAACAAATATTAATGTCTTCCATTTCATAACTTTGTCATTGAAGTGTTTCTCAAAAAAACAATTTTCTCTAATCACATAAGGATCCTAAAATACTTCTCATTGGAACTTATTCTTACCTAATCCTACTAGCTAACTAGGGACTAAGACCACTAGGTGAAGTCATAAATCCAATGCAATCACTCGATGAAATAATCACTATGATATTTTCTCTTGTGTTTGGTTATGAACCAAAGCAGGGACACATTAAGCATTGCATGGGCACAAGGTGGAATCTCTATCACTCCTAGGCTTACAATCAAGGTAAGATCATAATCATGAAGGTCAAGGAAAAAATATTGCCAAGGTTGGTTGGTACTTCCATGAAATTCATCCATCCAAATTTCAATAAGGTTGATGTAATTATTGTTTTTACTATAGGGATATGCAAACTCATTGATGTCACTTATTGAATCACAAAGGAAAAGGTACATTGAAAGAAACTCTAGGTTGAATCTACATGAATATTGTTTACTTTTCATGCCAATTTCAGTAAAAAGTAATGAAAGAGGATGATAACACTAATGAGTCAAATATTTTGTTTCTAGAACATAAGGAAAGGACTACCCCACATCTATGACAAAACCTTCAAACTTAACCATTTCATAAAGTGGTAATAATTCTCAAGAAATATCTTGAAGAAATATGAAAGTGATAATCTCTTTATTTTACCAAGTTTTTTGTACCAATCAAAGATCTCATCCTCAAGAAAATACAAGGAGAATATAAAAAAAAATCATCTTAATTTCTTCATGAATAATTTTGATCCTTGGAATAACATCAATGAGAGATGTAATATGTAAAACATGTGAGTCACTAAGTCCATGGAACTTGGTAATTCTTATCTCCAATATTTGTAATCATTTGGATACCCATGGATTCCTCAAAAACGCAAAGGACCAAGTAAATCATTCAATGACCAATCCACTCGATTTCCTTCAAGATTTAGACCATAAAATTCGTCAACACAATCTTCAAGGTCAGGTATAAGTTCAATGATCTCAATTTCACCCTCATTGTGAGTGTCATAAATAGTTTCCCCTTCAAAATAAACATGTATCCCATTTATGTCTTTCAATGTGAAAAGTATCATCAATTTTTTCAATATCAAGGTCATTATGTTCTTCATGGAATGAGGGAAAATATATGGATTCTTCTTCAAAGTTTATCCTTTCAAAATTATCAAAGGATGGATCATAAAATTCAAAAATTTGAAAATGGGTATACATCATCAATCCATCATCTTCGTATGGATTGGGAATCATCTTCAAGTGGATGGGGAACAATAATTTGGAAACTTACACTCTCTAGTATCTTACCAAAGTGATATTAATCAATGGACCCACAAGGTTGTTCTTGTTCTTCAAAGCGTGTTTTCCCAACTTCATATTCAACTTCCTCTAGTTCTTCTTCCTTGATGGATTCATGAAGTATTTGTTGTTTCTCTTCATCCATGTATTCTTCATGTAATTGGTTCTCACTAAGGTTTTATTCTTCATGAAGTGATTTTTCCTCAACGTGCTCATCAAGTGATTGGTTTTCTATGGGACATACAATGGTTACTTCTTCTTAATTTGGGAGGGGTTATATGGTACATTTTATAAACATATCAATCCCATTATTTGTAATACTAGGCTCCCAATATTTGAGAAATGACCTCAAAAAATATGCCAATGAAGTGATTTGTCCTACAATATCATCATAAAACCAATCATTTTACTTGTCTTCCAAATTACACATAAAGGCATGTATCCAAATATCTTCATGGATAATAACAAATTCATTCATAACCTTGATGAAAAAGATAATGTGTGATAAGGATGACTTATGATTTACATGAAATGACCCAACAAACTCAAAAAATTCCAGATCATAACCTTCATTTGGAGCTCTTGAAATGTTTTAGAAATTAATTGGAACATTGATAGTTTAAGCCTTCTAGTTCTCCCATTTTTAAAATATTCAATCTTATCTTATACCAAATTGGAGTGGATTCCTTAGGGATAATTCTCAATGCCTTCCATTATTGTTTGATTCACCGCACAAGAAAAGGGTATTTAAAGTTGACAAGGGAAAAATATTATTCCCCTCATTGGAGTCTCTAGATGGGTAAAATAGATAAATCTTTGAACCCTACTCATCAAAATGATTGAATACAAATTACAACAACTAGGGAATGGAATTTATTCTTAGCAATGGCTCCAAAATGTTACCGCTCAATATTTCACCTAGAAGGAAAAATCCAAACCTCAATGGGAGATCCTAGAGGAAACCCTTAAGAAATACACCCACAATCACCTTGTTGTCCTTTCCCCACACTTCAAACAATGAAAAGTGGTATCCGATTATATGGGGAATCCCGATGGTCAACCAAGTTACTTGTTGCAAATGTGGGAGTTTAAAAACTATCTTAGGTTGATTATGAATTATTAATCAAAAACCATATCTTCCTTATGGTGTGAAATTTGAAGTACAATAAGTGTTTGATTGATTAACAATAATCTAACACAAGTTTGGTGACTAAATTATCATTAACCATTATCTTGTGTCATATTTCTAAAAAGAAATGATCAAATCATGATAACCAAGTGGAAGATGAATCACCATAACAAGTGCTCAATTATAACCATAACCATTAAACATCATGAAATGTTATCACCATGAAACAACCATGTAACTTCATAACTTGCAAGTTGCTTAGATGTATCATTCACAACATGACATAGAATACAAGTTTTAAATTCCCAAACTGTTGTATAATTTCCAAATTTGATTAATGATTAGACAAATTCAGATCATTAAGAGTTTCCAAGAGATCTAGATGCAAATTCAAGTGTTCAACATATAGTGTATTACAATTCTATATTATTCCCATGAAACTTGAAAGAGATTTAGCGCTCAACACATATATCAAGAAGTAATCACTAGATTGGCCAATATATAAATAAGCACCATTAATCAAATTTGTTTATAAATCAAAACTTATACTAGAAATAAGAATCAACAAATGAATGAATGTTTTAATTTGGGTGTGATTACCATGAAAATTTACTGCCATATTGGATATGTTATCAAGCTTCACAATGCCAAGAATCTTGTTCATTTTTTTGTCCTTTAAATAGAACTTAAACAAAAAACAATTCAGCGAACATGAGGCTAGCATAAATGAAAATTGTTGAGCATAGTTAGGTTTTATTTGATATACCATAAAAAGTTGACGCTTTAATCAAGACTATATGTCATAAAGGAAACCCTTCAATAGTGAATTCTCTACCTAGTGTGATTTCATTTTATGTGATCCGTTTGAAACCCTTAAGTTGATCATTGAAGGATTTTTTGCAACATTTTGATGTATGTTTATTGTTGAATCATAAAACAAGTGGAATGATGAAGAGGCGTAATTATGAAACACACCAAAACCAATCCTTACAATCTCAAGAAATTAATGACCAACCATTAGTATTGCAACAAGTATGAATCATTGGATATTTTAGATAGTATTCAAGGATTATAGTGCATCAATTTAATTCTTGTATGTTGAATTAGAGCAAAAGATAGAAAACACTTTAAGAAAAATAGTGTCAGTGTGTGTCAAAATAGTTATTAAACCTTTCATGAGGATTTCCAACATTAATGCACCAAGTATATATGAACCATCAAAAATATCAATCGTGAAGTATTGCAGTACTCTACTTGACTATCTATGGATCTACAAAGATTAGGAAACATAGAAAATTAGATCCAATATTTAAAGCAAAACGTTTTTAATGACTAAGTATGAAAAATCAAACATTTTTCAAAGATAAATTCAAGACTAACCATATCTAGATATTCATCTTAAGAGACTTTCATAAAATGCAATCTCGATCTAAAAGTAAACATTAAAACCCTAGATTGCATAATAAACACAAATTGAAATGAAAACAATTAAATATTGTGTTTGGGGAAGTCTAAAAATAGACCAGTGCCTACCTTGGTTGGGCTATGGAGTCACTTTTTTAGCTTAAGAGGGTTTACTCATTTAAATTATGTATTCAAGTCACATGCACCAAGAAGGATCGCACTATGAGAATTAATTTAAAACCTTTGAAAAAATATCAAATAACTTAGGGGGATTGGTCCTTTAAGAATCCACATCACAGTGATACAAGATGAACTTTATGCTATCCCTAAAGAAAAAACCTATAATCCGTAGATGTCGAAGATTAATGCACTAAATCCTAAACATATATGATCAAGGAGGGTAAGGAAAATCTAGTTATATCTTATAGTACTCGTCCAATGTGGCATTGTGCCCTTCAATCATCTTGTAGTATCTCCTTCCTCAAAGTTACCTAAAAAGACAAATCATTTTCCAATATAGAGAAATAGAATAAATACTCAAGATAAACATGAATACACAATAAATTATCCAAGGAAAGACTATCTTCTTCTCATTATCCTCAAACAAATACAAATGAGGAGGAGACTTCCTTATATAGATAAGGAACCTCACTAAACATGATCCAAATTATTTTCGGCACAAAATGAGAGTGGAGATATAACACAAAAATATAAATAGATATTGAAAGAGCAACAATAATATAACAAATATATATCATAAATATAACAAGAGGCACATATATACAGTAATACACAATTTCTATTAATGTGCAAAATGTACAGAACTGTAAAAATACAGAGTGAAAGACTCGCTAGAATGGTGACGACTTATCTTTGAGAAGAGATGTGATGGATACTCGCATTTGCAAGAAGATGATAATTACAATGAGGCTCCAAAGGAATTTTTAACATAAGTAAAATCCAAAGCCCTAACCTCGGAAGATGAAAAGCTAAAATTTTTGCGGGCCCCGATAGGGGTAGTTGATACGCCAACTTCCTGGGGGCATAACATTTTCATACGATCTCTATTTGGGGCACTCTATACACCGTTGGAAAGTTCTAACCAAAAAGATCATTTTTTTACTAGACCAAGTTAGTGCATTTGATAGTCACCTAGGCCCCAAACCCCCCAAAAAACGTCATTTAGGGCGTCAAAATGACCCCAGAAGTTTGGAACTCGAAAAACTACCAAGATGGAAAACTGTTTTTCAAGCCCATGGAATAGGTGGGTGGCCATCGATATCTACCTTGATCTCCCCATTGCATTGAGTTCCCATGGGACAGAGGGAAGTGTTTTTTGAATCTGAATCTTCGTAAGCTACTTTCCTTATTGGAGAAGTTGTGTTTCTTATCTTGTTGAAGGATGTCACGAACCTGTGGCTAGAAGTGTTGGACCCTTTTACATAGTATGCATATATGAGATGACTATGTGTAGAAGGAATCCTTATGATTTTATTTAATCTTCTCGACCTGCTTCTGTTGGACATAACATGTTTGGAATGAGACTACAGTTGTTGTGGTGTTATTCTGTTCACCTTTTGAACAAACTGTGAAGAAGATAAATTTTGTAGTATGAGATACTACCCTACGGCACTGTTTAGGGTGAATAGTGGTAAGAACTACCTTTGGTATCCTCTAGAGATGACCCTCTAGAGTAACAATAACACTACGAGGTCGAGACTCATAAATAGCATGGCGCTTCCACATATATGGTTGGCCCAAAAGAACATCACAAACATCCAGTGGGGCAACATCACATAATACGTCATCCTTCAAGGGTTGGATGTCGTATGGCAATCAAAATTGTTGGCAGACACAGAGATATCATCCCTGGCAAAGACACCCGATGTTGTATGGTTGTGGGTGTGGTGTTGTCGACAATCCCAACTATTTGACGACCTCTACTAAGATGAGGTTCTTTTGGCTTTCGTTATCAAAAATAAAATGCAGCGAGGTCCCCTTCACCCACATCTGTGAATGAAAAATGCGCTCCCCTTCTTCAGGATCTGTTATTTCTTCTGGTTGAATTGTTGTGGTCATGACAATAGAATTAGGGCCTGCGTCGATGATTTGTTTTCTATTAGTATTTTCTAAATCGGATTCTGAATCAGGGTTTGGCTTCTTGTCTTTGACCTTGACTACAAATGAATGTTTTAAGCGACATTCATCAGTGTTTGCCCAGGGGATTTTGTGGAAATCGCACCATTTTCCGGTGTCCTTCTTCGTATTTCCATGACCCTTCTTTTCCTGTGGCTTGGACTAGTTTTTGGGAAGCTGTTTTTTAGGGTCATCATTATCATACTTTGGTTGTTGTGGATTTGCAGACCCAAACTCCTGTTTGTTTTGGTGCTTAAATTTTTTCTCGATTTTAACAACATATCGATAAGAAACACCCAGTGATGAGATGTCCAGAAAATCTATTTCAGTTTGGATGTATCTATGTAGAGTCCCATAGTATTTTAGAACCATATGTTGCTCGGAGTCTTTGATACCCAGCTTGGTGCACAAGGTATGGAAGGTATTAGTGAAAATTGGAACTTCTTGGGCCCCCTCTTGCTGTAGTGTGTTCCATCTCATGTATTGGTCCTCGTAGTTGCCAACAAGGTAATATTGTTCCTTTACTACATCCACAAAAAAATCCCAATTAGGCTCGACCCCATATATTCCATAATCCTCCATGGAAATTTTCTCCCAGTAAGTTTCCCACCAATGTTTGACATGGGGGAGATCCTTAAGGAGTGTGGAGGTGATATTTTCCCTGTCAAAAAAATTGTGAACAAAGAAATAACCTTCTAGGAGATTTAACCCTTTGTCTAGGGAATCCACATCTATCTGTCCTTCAAATACGGGAATATCGAAATTAACTTGTACCTTGAAAGGCGAGGTGGCTCCAAAGTGGTTTCTTGATGAAGACGTTCTTGTTGTTAATTGGAAGGTATTGAAGGATGTGGGAAAATTTCTCCATCATTTCGTCCCTCTGTCACATGAGAAATTGCTCAAGCAACAAATTGATAGAATCGTCTGCTATGTCATTTTTATTTTCTTCCGCCATGGAGGGTTTCTTGGGCCTGAGAGTGCGATTTTCCTCAATAGAGAAAATCTCAAGACCCAACTTTGTATACTCAAACCTCGTCGGGGACATACACTGAAAAACTATCAAGAGCAACCTGCTTTGATATCACTGATCCAAATTATTTTTGGCACGAAATGAGATTGGAGATATAGCACATAAATATATAGAGATATTGAAAGAGAGGAAATAACATAGCAGACATATATAGAAAATATAACACGAGGCATAGATATATAGTAATACACAATTTATATTAATGTGAAAAATGTACAAAAGTGTAAAAATACAAAGTGAAAGACTTGCTAGAATGGTGGCATCTTATCTCTGAGAAGAGATGTGATGGCTACTCACATTCGGAAGAACATTATCATTACAATGAGTCTCCAAAGGCCTTTTTAACATAATTAAAATCCAAAACCCTAACCCTGGAAGATGAAAAGCCAAAAGGTTTGTGGGCCCCGATGGGGGTAGTTCATAAGTCAACTTCTCGGGGGAGTAACTTTTGCATATGATCTCTGTTTTGGGCGTTCGATAAACCATTGGAAAGGTATAAATGAGAAGAATGATTTTTGACTATCCCAAGTCAATTACTTTGATAGTCACCTAGGCTCCAAATCCACAAAAAACATCGTTTAGGGCCTCAAAATGGCCCCGAAAGTTTGGAACCCGAAAAACTATCGAAAAACTACCAAGATGGAAAATTGTTTTTAGAGCCTGTGGAATAGGTGGGTGGCCACTGATATCCACTTGGATAAAACAAATGGGTGAATGCCATGTTCTATATACAAAACCATGAGATAATACAACATGCTTAGGTAAAACCATGGGAAAATACAATGAGTGCCCTCAAAACCATCAACAA
This sequence comes from Picea engelmannii, assembly GCA_009831015.1. Lineage (NCBI taxonomy): Eukaryota > Viridiplantae > Streptophyta > Pinopsida > Pinales > Pinaceae > Picea > Picea engelmannii. The sequence goes on along the minus strand of ML779010.1, from coordinate 36,741 downwards.
AAACCTCATGAGTAAGGGCACCCTTGATAAAATGATCACTCATCAAAGGAAAGTTACACATGTGGGAATATATGTCCAATATTGTAAGTGTACCCTAATATAGTGGCCCATGTGGCACATGATGAAGATGTAGAGTCCCTATCATCGTTCAATGCACTATCATGGATCCAAATGTAGTGACATGTATCCAAATAAGTACATGGATCCCAATGAAAATGGCATGGATCCCGATGTGGATATATATGACTATATATATCTACATGGATCCCAAGGAATAAATATCACCATTGATGTATGTAAATGAATCCTAATACAAGGTGCCCACTTATAGTGTTGGGTATAACATATTTACAAGTCATTAGGTGATGCAGATATAGTGATTTGTTCTATCAACAACGTAACACATTGTGGTTGTTGGAAAAATTTCTCCGAGATTGGTCTCAAGGAATTCAAGATATAAAAGTGATAATTTCTCAATGTAAAGAGACCTATATTATTGATACCATACACCCTTTCATCAGTAAAGAGTATAACTGATAAATATATGATTGGTATGATTCATAGGATGATTGGGGTGATTAGTACATGAATAATTGTCATTTATGGGATGAAAAATACTTTCACATTCTATTTGATTACTCTGCGCAACCTTATGTAGAGATTATTACAGTGGACGAAAGTCAGGAGATTGATATGATAACTAGTATTCAACTTTCCTATTCTCCAATTGTAGTATATTATTTGAAGTTTTGAGATATGGATGGATCTATATATTTGGATCCACATGATAGTGTTTGGAATTTGGAGCAAAATTCTAAGGCATGTATTGAGCTTAGGTATATCTAGTGGGGAGTCAACACGAGATCCAGGACTTGGAACTAAATTTTATGGATGAGTTCTTTGGATTACTCTAGTATTGTAGTTGGCACTTGCACATGGGAAACTAGCTACTTCAACATGACACTTAGAAGTTGTAGATGGGACCTAGGTTTATGGTGGATTTTGATGAAATATTTTATCTTGGTGGATAAAATTTGTACACGGAACCATGGTTATTTTTCTTAATTTAGAATTGTGGTCAACACTCATCCATGAGACCCTAATTTATGATTGTAACTCATTACAACAAGCATTGAGGAAACCACTTTTCTAAGTGGGCTAAAACGTTGGATCCTCTGTAGGAGTGTAATGGGGGGTATACAAGCTCATATTAGAGTAATAATAGTGGATCCTATTCGATATAAGGTTGAAAAGGTCCACTATATTATTAAATAAGTCCCACTATGGTAGTTAGTATTGAACAAATGTAATGGGTCCTCCTTAAAAAAGGTCCACTATGTCGTTAGGAGGTTGTTATGATTAGGGTTATTTTGATTAATTATAAATAAGGATGGGTTCCTCCTTATGAGATATGTCAAAGAGTATTTTTAATTAGAGCTTAGTTCATTAGGATGTTTCCCCCTTTGAGAGGAAAGTGACGAGGAGTGGATTCCTTCCATAAAAGGATCAATTCTAAGGTGTTTCCCTATGTTAAGGATTTTGATATTAATAAAGAGTGACAAATTTATATATCATCCTTTGCATCTTGTGTGGGATTTTATATTCATATATGAGGTACATAACATGTAGTGGTTCAAGAACTTGTTCATGGATCATGAGCCTTAAAATATTTATTTAGGTCCTAAGACCCTTTATTTTCTCCAAGGACCATGGTCTAACTATTGAGAAATTTCCATTACATCCAAAACTTTCTAATGGTTCCCATATCTCATTCATAGTTTAAAGATTCCATCTAGAGGCCTCATGACCCATTCCTAGTATGAAAAATATCTTAATGATGCTCATATCCCATGAAGATAAAAAATATATGGTTATGTGTGGTGGTTTGAGGCCTAGTTCATATACCAATGCCATAGAAGCTTCATTTGGGCCAAAGGACCGAGATCCATCTCTTGTTTGCAAATCCTGCTAATGGTATCTGTATCCAACTCAAGGATAAAGGTACATTTTAGAGGGTTTTGTGGTTCTTTGAGGAAAATTTATGTTCCATAAGACCTATAAGAATAATTTAAGGATTAAGGACCTTACTTTAATACCCTAATCATGGTCAATTCCTCCAGACGTATCCCTACTACACAAAATCGTAATTGCACCCCTATCCCTCTCATATGCAAAATATCACTTTTAGAGGGTTTGTGTTGCAGTTCAAGGCCTTGAACATTTCCCATTAGCTAAACAATGTTCATTTAGGGCTTAATTCCTAGTATTTCTTCCCCAACCATGGTTAATGCCTTAATACCTATACCTAATGCATAAAACTCTATAATGGTATCCATATCTCACATGAAGGGTAGTGATCCCCTATAGAGCATATGTTATGTGGGATATGACATTGTTTATTGATCTTGGTCCCTAAAGGATTCATCTAGGACAAATGGCATTATTTTCTCCAATTGACCATGGTAAATGAGTTAAGATCCATCCCTAACATGCAAGACCTAATAATGGTACCCATATTCCACTTAATGGCCAAACATCACTTCTAAACAACTTATGTTGTTTTTTGAGATAATGTTGATGGTCAATGAGCCTTAGAGACCCATTTATGGTGTAATGCACTTATTTTCCTCCCTTTAATGTGTTGAAGGCCTTGAGACTCATATCTACTATACAAAAACTCCTAATCACATCCATATCCCACTTGTTTACCAAAGATCCACCTTAAATGGTCTATGTTGTGGTTTGAGGCCTTGATCATGGACCATTAGCTCAAGAGTCTAAAGTTAGTTCCCAATTCCCTCAATTTCTTCCCTAATAATGGTCTAAAATCTATTCTTAGTATATAAAACCTCATATTTGCACCCATATCCTACTCTAAGGATAATGAACTCCTATACATGACATGTTTTTTGTTTTGAAACCTTGTTCATGGACCTTGGTCCCTCGAAGCTTCAAATAGGGCCCAAGGGCCTTATTTTCCTCCCATACCCATTAGAAAGGCCTTGATACCCATCCTTACTATCCAAGGAATTATAGGAGAAATTGCATTCCTCTTGTAGGTTGAACATACCCTTTAGAGAACTTGTGTGATGGTTTAAAGATTTATTCATGGCCTATGTGCCTTAAAAGCTTCATTTAGATCCTAATTTTGATGTTTTAATCCCATTGCAATGGAAAAGCCCCTAAAACTCATCCCTCACGTGAAAAACATCTTAAGAAAAACTGTATTAAAATTGTTTACCAAATATCCCTGGCAGAGGTATTGAGTGGTGGTTTGAGGTGCCAATCATGGGCCTAACATTCATTTTAAATTATTTTTAAATAATAAGTTATCTATGTAGAAGCATATAAAGATCATAACATAATCATGTAGATCTCTTCAATACCTTTCCAACAAGATAAAGAACTTCGAAATTATATGTCAGGGTAGAAAGTTATGGAAAAACTTCTAAAATATTAGTTTATATTAAAAATAGCATGCACTTTTCATAGTCTTTCTCATGGTATATTTTTTTGCATGAAGAAAATTTAAATCATAGACATGCACATAATTGTTGTTGTTTTTTGTTGTTGTTTGTATTTGAACATAAAGAGGCTCATTTCTCTAATATTCACATTATAGAAACATAACTTTCTCTATTGAAGCTAGCATCCTAAAGATTCAAATTTTAGGAGGATTGAAGATAATGCATGTATGCATTATGATGGTTATATCGACCTTCCTTGGGAGATCGATCTTCAAATCCTCTAAAATAATCATCCTTGTAACATCCCCACTATAATCCCAAATTTAATTAATTCTTATGTAGATGTAATGTGTGGCTATGACCAAGCGATGTAATATGAAAATTGCATTTATGAATGCTAGTAATAAAATATGATGTCAACTGCTAACAGGACATGGACAGATATTGGGGCTGAATTAATCCACAAGAGGGGGGAGAGTCTAGGATAATGGTTAAGAGGGGGTCCAAGGGGTAAATACCCATGTATATGAATTCAACCCATTTTCCTAAAATTTTTATTTGTATATTTGTTATCACATGAAGTTGTTAGGGGTCGTATGTGTTTGTTGTGAATACCCACGTCTGCACCCCTTCTTTGTCTCCCTCTTTTCCGCACACCAAGTCCTAGTATTTTTCCCTCTAACTGATAAAGTCATTTTCCCCCTTTGTTGATGACCTGGTTTTGCTTGGTGTCTTACTCGAACAAGTCTCGGCCCAATGCTTTTATGTTTTTCTTTAAAGGATGAACACATATTGTGATTTGTGGTCCAAATTACTGGTCATATTATTTGCTATTGATTGAGCTCACATCCAGTCATCCAAGTCCTTTGTTTGTATAGTTAACAACCATGAGCACAAGGTGAATCACTCAAAGTGGTCCATTTCAGGCTTGAAACAAAAGCAAGAAGACAAGCTCAATTTTCAACGGGGAAGATCCCATGAATACCAGATCAATGGCTCTCAGGCAATCAAGATTTCAAAGTAGCGCAGGGATTAACGACTAGGCAAAGAAGTTGAAGTCCCAAAGTAAATCTGAGCCATTGAAGGCTGAGGACACGTGTCAACGGATCTCACACTTCAGAAGATTTACTTTGGAGGATTGTAAGAGTTGTGCGTTGAAAAGTCCTGAAGAGCCGAAGCCTGAACTTCTGAAGTAAATCTCGATCGTCCAAATCTTAAGGACACGTGGAGGCAAATCCGTCACTTTGAAAGATTTACTTCGAAGGATTGTAAGGGTTGTGCATTGAAAAATCTCGAAGAGATGAAGCCTTAAATCCCGAAGTAATTGTGAGTCATTGATCTTCACAGCAGGAAGCATGGTCCATCCAAGATTGACGCGTGATAGAAAAAGTGGAGCTTTCCCAGAGCGTAGATTGTGATTAGATTAACCGCTCACGTGTATTCGACATGTCAACATTTTTTAGGGTCCTAACCCACACAGAGGTAGAACAATATATTCTGATGTAATAAATGTCAATATTAATAAGGCCTTTCAATAAAATAGAATAAGGCGGATGTAAGAAGACCTAATAGAAGCTTTCACTTCTAGAAGGATCTTCCTCTATATGCTTCTTTTTAGTATAAATAGGAGTCGAGGGTATGAGAACCCCAGCTTGGATATTATTGTAATAGAGCTCTGCTCAACTGGAGGTTTCCCCCTCGAAGAGGCCCGTGAACATTGCTTTCAGATTCAAAGTGTTATTTCTGTTATTATTCTCTTATCATTTCAGTGCTATTGTGGTGAATGTTATGGTTATATTGTTGTTATTCTGCCATTTCTAGCATTTTATTTCTATTTTTCATACATTTTATATTTGTTATATTACAAGTGGTATCAAAGCACTTTCCTTCGCAGAAAGTGTGGGTTAAATTTTTTTTTCAGGGTAGAGACATATTCTGGCGTCTTTAAGCAACAAAGATCTATCGTTACGCGCATAAACCCGTGGTTAAGGGATTCATACACACAGGAAATACAATTGGTACTTAAGTGCACATCTGTTGGCCACCCTTGTAATCCCTGTTGGTACCCCTTCGAGTGGTAGTGCACTAGACAACACCTGTGTATGGATCGACCTAGATTACCTGAAGCCCTCTTTAGATAAAATGATTGACCGTCTGACCGCTATAGTGTCATCGAGAACAACACTCGAGAAGATACTCTCTAGTACCTAGGTAGTCGAGTGGTATGGCTAAGGGTATGGTCTATCCTCCTTATTTGGCAGGTGGATAAACTTTAGCGGTGGCACTAAATTCAGTAGGAGCACTGATTCGGATTATTTTCAGCACGAAATGAGAGCGGAGATATAATAAAGAAATGCACAGAGATATTGCATATATTCAATAATATAAAAGAAATGTATCAGATATGCAACCATAAACATATATATATATATATATATATATATATAGTAATACATGATTTCTATTAATCAGAGAAATGTACAGAGACTGTAAAAATACAGAGTGAAAGACTCGCTAGAATGGTGGCAGCTTATCTCTGAGAAGAGATGTGACGGCTACTCGCATTCACAAGAAGATGATTACAATGAGGCTCTGAAGGCCCTTTTAAAATAAACATGAATGCCAAAATTCCTAGACATCCAAAAACCTAACCCTAGGAGATGAAGCGCCAAAAGTCATGTGGGCCCCGTTTGGGTAAGTGAGTAGATCAACTTCCTGGGGTCGTAACTTTTGCATACGATCTCCGTTTTAGGCGTGTGATAGCTAGTTGGAAAGGTATTGTCGAGGAGATTCATTTTGGGGGATCAATCATGCCTTAGGATATCATTGAGAACCTCGATCTCAAAAAACCTTCATTTGGACCCTCAAAATGGCCCCGGAATTTAAAACCTGCTAAAAATAGTAAATTGCCAAAATGCCCAGAAAACTATTTTGAGCCATTTGGAAAAGGTTGGTGGCCACTGATATCCACCTGGATCAAGCACCCAGATCGTAGATCATGACAAGATCAACAACCAAGTTTCATTGCGGTGATGCAACATGATAGAACGATAAAATTCTTGAGCGGTCCCGCAATTGAAACCATGGTATAGCGAAAGAACTAAGTGGCAAAAGGTGGTGGATTGTGGGATAAAAAATGGTGTGGGTCAAAAATGCCTTCGAAGGCCTCGCAATCATGTTCTTATTGATTTCGACGCACACTCCCTCCACAACCTGCAGGTCGAGAGGTCCACGTCAGCACAGGATCTTTCCTTTACTACTGACCCGAAGAACTCTAACCCAGCTCTTCTATTTCCCTATCGAGAAATCTACACCCACAGTAAACTCTCACGGGATCCCCTTCTTACACTTGGGAGATCAGAATTCACAACTTCGTGAATCCAGTGGTCAAGCGTTAGTCTCTCGAATCCCCGAAACCCGAAACAGTCAACGCTGACCCTTCTCTTTCCTTTTCGGGATTTTCCCTATCGCGATTTCGGCGATCGCGGTGTCGAGTAACTTGTCTTTTCGACTCTCGAACCCCGATTTGCCGAAAATATGATACACTCGCGCGGTTTGACCTTTCAACGGTCGTTTCACTCTGTCGGCACTTCGGACTTCGCAATATCGCGAATCCTAGTGCAAAGTTTTCGGAACTTCACTCTCCACGAAATTCTGAAATGGTCAACGGAGTTTGACTCTGTGTTAATAGTACGCCACATGTCCACTCACTGACTCCTCCGTGGCCCACACAAATACTCTTAGCTTTCGATATTTCACGTTTCGGAATATCTCGATTCCCGTTGCAAGGTTCATGGAACTATCACCCACGAAAACCCAATGCAAGTATCCGCGTGTAAATCCAACAACCCTTGTAGCTTGGATCTATGGTCCTATTCCTCCTGAGCTTAAAACCCTTCGATGCTTTCACTGTAAATCCCCTGCTCCTCCGTGAGATCTAACGGCTAACGGGACTTCGTGGATTCTCCACCGAGAATTTCGACCATCCGTCTCTTCCTCTGAGAACTCGTTCTCCTGCGATCCTTCACTGCTATGCCTTCAATGACCTTTGAAGAATTTAGATCCTTTTGAGCTTCTACGCCCCTCTTCTTTTAGAATAATCCTTTCACGCACCCCTTGCGGCATAATTTCAAGCACTACCAAGTGTTGAAATCCACTCGACCCTGTGCACTCCTGCAGCATCAGTCTCTAGGTTCTTTGCTCAGGTTCACAATCCTGAGGTTTCACTTGGCCTGCGCACTCCTTGCATGGCTCCTGTGCCTGACTACACTTCTATGGAAATGAGAACAAAATCTATCTCTCCTGAGCTTTCAGAGACAATCTCTAAACCCTTTGTCAACGCACTCCTTGCGAACACTTCAACTGCACTCCTTGTAGGAACTCTCACTCAGATAGAGAAACAATTGAAACTCATTCCATTACCCTTTCCTCTCATATTTCAAACGTTCAACAATAAATCATTCATACATAGTCTAAAAGCAATTGCATGATAGAAAGAGTAAAACATTCATGAGCATAACATTCAAATATGCATACACAAAGAATATATGAACACCATGAGTCTGAATCACAACTTTCTTTGTATTAATTCATAACTTCTGTACATGGAGTCTGCTACACAACTCTCTATTTTCTCCTCTATGTTGTTCTCACTAATGCTACCTATGTTACAATACACAATGAGGGTGTCTATATCCCGTTTCCCTCTTGCGCTCCAAAATTGTCTAATCTAGAATTGAATTCTATCTACTTTACATTAACTATCATAAATTCCTTCTACCTACTAAGGACGAGAGAAAATTGCTCAAGGTCCATTTACATTTTACAAGTGCACTCCTTCTTAATGGATTCATTTAATATTGCGCATCAACTCCAAGGTAATTTCAAAATCTACGCTGGCACTTGTCCAGTCGTCTTTTGCTTCCGCGTTGGCTCACTTGAGATGCTCCTGCATCATACTCCCTGGCTTGAAAAATTTCATGGGCTCCTGTCCATGAGCTCACGTATGGTGTGTCCATGTTTCTGGATCTCCGCTTCACTCTCCCAGCTGGCATCTTCAATTGGATGGCCCTTCCACTTGACCAAATATTCAAAGTATTCTTTCCACCTGGTCTTCTTGCTCACTCTTTTGTCTAGTATGCGCTCCATCTGCAACTTATCTGCAACTGGCATTTGCTTTGTCCACTGAATCACTGGATGCTCATTTTCCATCCCTGCTTCCTTAGCTTTATATGGGTACAAATCTGAGTTATTGAATATCGGAGAAATTCCGATCCCATCGGGTAATTCAATCTCATAAGCATTAGCCCCAAATTTCTTCAAGACCCTACATGGTCCGATTTTCTTCATCTTCAATTTATTATATGTTCTTCTCGGGAACCTTTCTTTCCTCATATGTGTCAGAATCAAGTCACCAACCTCAAATTGAAGTTTTCTTTTGTGTTGATCTTCTCTACGCTTGTATTCCTGGATTGAATTCTGTAATCGTTCCTTCACCTGGATGTGAAGTTCCTTCATCGCCTTTGCGAATTCTTCTGCACTAGCGCTCCTAGTTGTAGTATGTTCTGAATCTCTCAATTCAAAAATTCCTCTCAGCTGCATGCCATAGACAACCTGAAATGGACTCTGCCCTATGCTCTTGTTGACTGAGTCATTATATGCAAATTCTTCCTATGGTAATATGTGGTCCCACTGGCTGTGGTGTTCTGTCACCAGGCTTCTCATCAAGTCTCCCAGGTTTCTGTTCACCACTTCTGTCTGTCCATCCGTCTGAGGATGATAAGATGAACTACATGACATGTTAGTTCCCAACTTCTTCCATAAGTTCCTCCAAAAATTCCCTATGAATTTTGTATCTCGATTCGAAACTATACTCCTTGGCAAACCATGAAGTCGAGCGACTTCTTTGAAAAACAGATTCACAATGTGAGTTGCGTCATTGGTTTTCTGACATGGAATGAAGTGTGCCATCTTGGAAAATCTATCCACCACCAAAAAGATTGAATCAAAACCTCTTTGCGTTCTTGGCAACCCCAATATAAAATTCATGTTAATCGCATCCCACGACCTTTCAGGTATGGGAAATGGTTGATAAAACCCCGCATTTTGTCTCCTCCCCTTTGAATGCTAGCAAATTCTGCATCTGTCCACGAATCTCTTGACGTCTGCTCGCATTCCCGGCCAAAAATATGACTCATTCAGCTTTGCGAATGTCTTGTCGTAACCAAAGTGTCCTGCCAATCCTCCACTGTGTTTTTCCTTCAGTAGATTCTCCCTCATGGAGCATTTCAGAATACATAGTTGATTACCCTTAAATAGTAATCCTTCCTGGATCATGTATTCTATCCATTGTCTTCTATCCCTGAGAATTGGATTCTCAACTACTTCATACGCCTCTTTAAAATCCTGATCATTTGCATACATGTTCCTGAGATCATCAAAACCCAACGTTTTGACTTTGAACTCCTGCAACAACAAACACTTCCTGCTTAAAGCATCGACAACTTTGTTAGCAGTACCAAAAATATGTTTAATCACAAAAGTGAAATTCTGCATATATTCAACCCATTTGACATGTCTCTGATTCAACTTTTCTTGTTGAGTCACAAACTGCAGTGCATGATTGTCACTGTATAAGACAAATTCTTTCAGGATCAAGTAATGCCTCCATTTCTTTAATGTCTGTATGATAGCATAAAACTCCTTATCATAAGTGGAGTATTTCACTTTCACTTCATTCAGCTTCTCACTGAAGTATGCTATTGGCCTGTCTTCTTGACTCAAGACTGCCCCGATTGCAAATCTACTTGCATCACATTTCACTTGAAATGTCTTTCGAAAATCCAGTAACACCAAAATTGGTTGTTCCGTGATCTTCCTCTTCAACAGATTAAAAATTTTCTCAGCCTCTTCTGTCCATTGAAAAGAATTGTGTCTTTTCTTCACTGTATCCATCATTGCTGCACTAATTCCACTGAAATTAATAATGAATTTTCTATAGAAACTGGTCAATCCGTGAAAACTTCTCACCTCAAAGATATTTCGGTGATGGCCAATTCTTGATTACCTCCACCTTATCTGGATTCATGCTCAACTCATTTTCCGAAACAAAAAATCCCAAGTAAATGAGCTCTGTCTTCATGAATGAGGACTTTTTCATGTTTATCAACAACTTCTCCTGTTGTAGTCTCTGCATTACTGTAGCCAAATGCTTCAGATGCTCTACCACTATTTTACTGTAAACTAGTCTATCATCAAAATATACGATAACAAATTTTCCGATGAACTCCCTCAGGACTTCGTTCATCAACCTCATGAAGGTACTCGACACATTTGTTAAGCCAAACGGCATAACAAGCCATTCATACAATCCTTCATTCGTTTTGAATGTTGTCTTCCATTCATCACCTTCTCTCATGCAGATTTGGTGATAACCGCTTTTCAAATCAATCGTTGAAAAATACTTTGCTCCACTCAAGCAATCCACCAGATCATCCATTTTTGGCAATGGAAACCTGTACCTGATGGTTATCTTGTTAATTGACCTCGAGTCAGTACACATTCTCCAACCTCCATCTTTCTTCGGACTGAGTATTGTTGGAACAACACATGGACTCAAACTCTCTCTGACCAAACCTTTGTCCAACAACTCCTGGACTTGTCTTTTGACCTCTTCATTCTCTTGCGGTGTCAATCTGTATGTGGCTTTGTTTGGTAAAATGGCTCTTGGTATGGGATCAATATGATGACTCACACTTCTGATCGGTGGCAACGAATGAGGTAATTCATCCACTACTATATTAGCGAACTCTTCCAGCAGTTCCTGAATTTCTTCTGGAAAATCATCCACTCTTGTGCTGGTCAAAACAATCTTCGGTTTCCTAACCACAATGAACTGTGGATCCTCCTTCTTCTTGACCTCTGTAAGAAGTTCCTTCCCACTCATGAGAAGTACTGTGTTGCTTACTTCCGGTTTCACCTCCTTCTCCTTAATTGGAAGCAACATGTGAGTCCTCCCATTCTTCTCTAGGGTGTATGTGTTCATTCTCCCATCATGAATCACATTCCTGTCATATTTCCATGGTCTACCCAGCAATAGATGACAAAAATCCATAGGAATAACATCACATAATATCTTATCATTATATCCTCCTATCTTAAATTCAACTAAAAATTTTTTAGTGACAGTTACCTGATGTCCTTTTTGTAGCCACAAAATTCTGTATGGACTTGGATGATCAATCGTCTCCAGCTCCATATTTTCTACCATCTCTGTAGAAACGAGATTATCCGTGCTACAACTGTCTACAATGACCTTGCATACCCTGTACTTGGTCTTGCAAGAAGTCCGGAAAAGTCTGGTTCTTTGGACCGAACTCTCCACCTCCTTTTCTAGTGCCAAAAGAGATTTCTGCATCATCAACGATCTTCCGCCTTTAGCGTCTTCTGCCTCAACATCCCGCCTTTGTTCTTCGGTGTTGTGAGTTTCTCCACTCTCCTTCTTTTTGTATGTACACTCGTAAGACTTGTGCCCATTCTTTCCACATGTGAAGCATGTTATTACTCCACCTCTTCCTCTTCCTCTACCTCTAATATGAGGAAAAGTATCGTTATCAGCATAATCTCCTCTCTGCTTAGTATGTTGTTTTCTTTGTTCACCATATTTCCCTCACTGTGAACTTCCACCTCTCTCAGTTTGAGTTTGAGGTTTCTTCCAGTCCTCCTTGGGCTTCTGATATTTATCCTAGCAATTGATTTGCCTCTTGGCTGACTTCTACCTCGACCTCTCTGATTCTGCTTTCGGCTCAGCTTCTCCTCAACCTTCAGATCCATCTGATAAGAATATTCCACCGTTCGGATGGTTACCATGCTCATCTCATCCTAAATGTCATATCTCAGACCATTCATGTATCTAGAAACCTTTTCATCATCGGTCTCCCGATGACATGCCCTGATGTTCAGCCTGTAGAATTCCTCAGTGTATTCTTTCACTGTCATCAGCTTCTGTCTCAGGTTCTGCATCCTCCTGAACAGAGTAATTTGATAATCTCTGGGGATGATATTCGCCTTCATCTTCGCATTCATTCTGTCCCAGCTCTTGATCTTCTGCTTTCCCTTGCAGCGTCTGTCAGCTTGTATTTCATTCCACCGCAATGTTGCATGTCCCTTCAATCTTGTGACAGCATGCTTGATTTTCTTGTCTTCTTCGACATATTCATAGTCAAAGTATGTGTCTAGAGCTATAATCCAGTCTAGAAGCTCCTCTGCATCCAGATTTCCCTCATAAACTAGAATATCCATCTTTTCTCTTGCACCCATTCTTGCAATAGCTCTGATCAAACATTCGTTTGATGCATCTTCAGCTACAACTTCTTCTTCATGTTCAGCCTCAATCTCACTTTCAGAATCACTAAGATCCCTAGCACTGACTGTATGCCTTTGTGTTGTCTCCATGTCTTCGAGTCTAGCTCATAGATCATGCATATCTCTCTCCATGAATGGATCTATCATCTGCCTGCCTCTTCTTCTTGACATTTCCCTCTCCTCTGGTGGATCAGGTGTTTTCATTTCCCTTCTCTTTGGCAGTATGGTGAATTCTCCTTTTCTCTGCTACAGAAAGCAAAGAACCTTTCTATTCTCTGATACCACTTGATTTCAATGCATGCTCCCTCCACAACCCGCAGGTCAAGAGGTCCACGTCAGCATAGGATCTTTCCTTTACTACCAGCCCGAAGAACTCTAACATGGCTCTTCTATTTCCCTATCGAGAAATCTGCACCCATAGTAAACTCTCACAAAATCCCCTTCTTGCACTTGGGAGATCGTACTTTGCAACTTCGCGAATCCGGTGGTCAAGCGCTAGTCTCTCGAATCCCCGAAACCCAAAACAGTCAACGCTGACCCTTCTATTTCCTTTTCGGGATTTTCCCTATCACAATTTTAGCGGTCGCGGTGTCCAGTAACTTGTCTTTTCGACTCCCGAACCTCGATTTTCTGAAATTCTGATACACCCGCGCGATTTGACCTTTCAATGGTCCTTTCACTCTGTCGGCACTTTGGACTTCGCAATATTATGAATCCTAGTGCAAAGTTTTCGGAACTTCACTCTCCATGAAATATTGAAACGGTCAACAGAGTTTGACTCCATGTCAATAGTATGCCACCTGTCCACTCACTGACTCCTCCATGGCCCACACAAATCCTCTTAGCTTTCAGGATGTTGCATTTTGGAATATCGTGATTACCGTTGCAAGGTTCACGGGACTTCCACCCATGAAAACCCGATGCAAGTATCCGCATGTAAATCCAATGGCCCTTGTAGCTTGATCTACAGTCCTATTCCTCCTGAGCTTAAAACCCTTCGACGCTTTCACCGTAACTCCCCTGCTCCTCCGTGATATCTGACGGATCACGGGAATTCGTGGATTCTCCACCGAGAATTCCGACTATCCGTCTCTTCCTCTGAGAACTCATTCTCCTATGTCCTTCATTGTTATACCTTCAATGACCTTTGAAGACTTCAGATCCTTTTGAGCTTCTACGCCCCACTTCTTTTAGAAGAATCCTTGCAGGCACCCCTTGCGGTAGACTTTCAAGCACTACCAAGTGTTGAAATCCCCTCGACCCTGCGCACTCCTGTAACAACTGTCTCTAAGTTCTTTGCTCAGGTTTGCAATCCTGAGGTTTCACTCGACCTGCACACTCCTTGCACGACTCCTGTGCCTGACTACACTTCTATGGAAATGAGAACAAAAGCTATCTCTCCTGAGCCTTCAGAGACAATATTTGAACCCTTTGTCAACGCACTCCTTGCAGACACTTCAACTGCACTCCTTGCAGGAACTCTCGCTCAAATAGAGAAACAATTGAAATTCATTCCATTACCCTTTCCTCTCATATTTCAAATGTTCAACAAGAAATCATTCATACATAGCCTAAAATCAATTGCATGACAGAAAGAGTAAAACATTCATGAGCATAACATTCAAATATGCATACACAGAGAATATATGAACACCATGAGTCTGAATCACAGCTTTCTTTGTATTAATTCGGAACTTTTGTACATGGAGTCTACTACACAGCTCTCTGTTTTCTCCTCTATGCTCTTCTCACTAATGCTGCCTATGTTACAATACAGAATAAGGGTGTCTATATCCCATTTCCCTCTTGCGCTCAAAAACTGTCTAATCTAGAATTGAATTCTATCTACTTTACACTAACTATCATAAATGCCTTCTACCTACTAAGGATGAGAGAAAATTGCTCAAGGTCCGTTTACATTTTACAAGTGCGCTCCTTCTTAATGGATTCCTTTAAGATTGCACATCAACTCCAAGGTAATTTCAAAATCTGCACTGGCACTTGTCCAGTTGTCTTTTTCTTCCACGCTGGCTCACTTGAGATGCTCCTGCATCACTTATAGACCTCAAATCCAAGAGCATCACGTGGCCTCCCCCAAGGCATTACGCCTTGTTGTGATTTCGAGATAAAGAAGTTAATGAAAAAGGAGTGGTGGTTGAAACCTCAACTCACTCCATAAATAGAAATCATGGAAGGTCTGGCCATGGAGATAGAACTGTCAACCCGAGGTACCCCTATGGACAGTTTTTCCTACAGGCCCATACTGATATGAGCTTGAGTCTAACAGAAGGATGCAAGCATAGTTTGAAAAAGGAAGGCGCAAACAAAAGGCTTTGAATGGAATGGCCATATCAAAATCCTAGTAGTTGTGGATTGATCTGAGTATAAATAGATCAGTTCAAGATTTTGTTACGGTCGTCAACTAGTTGAGTCGAGATCCCTACTGTGCAATTTTGATGCCATAACTATTCTCTAGTTATGTATCAAATTTCAGGCTTTCTCATTAATAGAAGTCAACTTCTTTCATCTCTTTTTTAAATTGTGCTGAAACACTTGGTCATGGAGGATCCATTTAAGGGTTGTGGTTCTATTGTAATGCAGGTTTGATTACAGTAGTGTTGTGACTAGTTTTAGTCATCTTCCTTATTACCTTATTTCCCCTTATGTTGAAAGGCTCGGGCATGGAGGATCCAGTCGAGTTGTTATGGTTACATGATAATGTAGGTTTGATTATTATGCTCCTATGACATATTTCAGTGTCTGAAACTTGATTTCAAGAGTGCTCTTGAGCTTGAGTTTTCTTCACCAAGTTTCTTGAAAGCCGTATGCCCATAGTAGTCTTGTCCACCTCTCTCACTAAGTCTTTCTTCTTCTCACACATAAAATCAAATCACTAACTGAAGTTAATGAGGACCTCACTTCCCTGTCCATTGCTTGTCCAATTTTTGTGATTAAAATCATTCTTGTACTGAGTTTTTTCCATTTGGCCTCCACTCATAAAACCAACATCCACCAAAAATTCTGATGGGTACTGGGCTTACCCTCTTGCATCTTGAGGGTGACTCTCGGTGATAACATATATGAACCTTCCAATTCCAGATTATGTGTTCCCAAAGTCAATCATTGAATACATGTAAGAGGTTGGGTGTGAGTAGTCACATCCTATAGTTATTGGGCACACAGGGGTTGAGTACAATCAACTTGGGGAAGAGTGTGAGTCAAGTAAGTAAGAAAAAAAGAGGAAATTTGTATGGGTTGGAGAAACAATTTTACACATTGAGTTTTCTTGCATGAGGAGCAAGTAGAGAGAAAAAAAGAGAGATTGGAGCTAGTTCTTCCATGAAGGGAAAATTCTAGATTAAGTTGGAGTGTATTGGAGCTACAGACTAAAGAGATAGGTTTTCATGCCTGAAGAGTGAACTCTTGTGTGAGTTGCACTAAATCAACAAGTGTTTGATTTTTATGTTGGTATTTGTTCCTGGAAACAAGCTACCTTGAGTTCCCAAGTAAGAGATTCCTAGGTACTTGTGCCAGAGAAACACTGATAAATGAATGGGACATCTGAGGGATTGAGATAAGTGAAGGGGTACATTCCTTGGGTTGGGCAGGTCAAGAGGAAGAGAGCTGGTGGAAAATTGGGATAGTTATAGGAGAATACTAATGGGTTGTGAGTTTTAGGATTTGTGGGAGACCACCCTCTTTTTTGGATACTAGCCTCAACTCGGGGGTGATTTGTTGTTGATATTTTAATAATAAGTGTACGGTTGGGTGGAACATTCATCCCAAGCAGTTGGTTGTACAACAAATTCAAAAGATAAGTGTTTTATCTTATTTTTGTGTTATTTTACATGTGTCACAGTTGTGCATGATCTCTGTGTATGAGAAAGATTACATGTTGATGTGTTGAGTTATTAAACTATTTTTCATGTCTATTTATCCTGTTGTAGATGCATGTAATTAAATGGTAATAAATAATAGTTATTTCTAGATGTAATTCATAGTTGAAATCTACAAGGAATCAATTAGCTATAAAATAATTAAACTAGCTATAAAATTTTATTTTTTAGGAGTAGTATGCACCGTAATGTCCCTCGATTGGGTTGGGGGATGTTACATTATGGTATCAAAGCACTTGGTTCAAGCACCCGACTTGTATGGGCTCAAACCCATGTGAATTTGAGAAAACATCGTTGTCGCAGACTTGTCTGTGATGGATTTGGAGAAAAATAGAGAGAACTTTGAGTGAAATCCCCAATGAGAGAAATTCAATTTTGAGTGTCTCAGATCTATTTAATAATTTAATGGAGTAAATCTGCAAAGTTGCAAAGACAAATTCGACCTAGAATGGTCAAAATTTGAGTTTTAATTATTGTTTTAGAGTTGCAGGTAGTTTGGTGAATTGACGGTCGAGATCTCTTTTGATCTCGAGGTTGATGACTGAGATTCATAATGATAAATAAATTTTTTTTATAATATTTCAGTGTAACATCCCTCTCTACTGAACACACTTTTATCAACTTATTCTTTGAGGACACTTGCGTGCAAGTGATCTGGTTATGCTACATGGTAATTTTATTTCGATTATGGATTATACATGTTGATGATGTGGTATGACTTATTGTTTCAATATATATGTATTGATAGAGGATATTGATGAGCTTACCTGAATGTGCAAGACACATGATGAATTTTAGATGTTGATGGCATGGATGGACCTCCTTGGACTCCAGACTGATTGAGGGAGTGGATTATATGTTGTTTGAGTATTTCATTTTACACATATATGGAATGTGATTGATTATAGTATGATTATGTATATTGATCATTGACATTGTTTTGTCAATGGATGCAGGATGGCGATGCTTACTAATCTGACTCACATAAGGAGTAAAGGGGCCATGCACAACAAACCAAACATTGAGGGAGAGGTGTGGCAGAGCCTATTATCACTCTCGTCGTGGCTCGAATTGTAGGTTAACGATTACCTAGTTCAAGAGGTCCACAATTTTGTGAGGGCAGTCTGTGACAGTCACTCACGAAGATTTCTAAGGGGCCTGCAGTAAGGTAGAGTCCTTATTCCTTAGAAACCCTTAGTCTCGCACAAGGTCGATCGAGTGGAGTGTTGACTCCAAGGGTTGGAAAAAATACCAAAACCAGTCAAAGGTGAGTGACACCCTTGGATCACGGGAGTGCATTTTGAATGGCACGTCACGTCATAAAAACAACTTGAGTCAATAAACTAGGTGGCCTAGAAAATTTTAAATTTATTAGACTTTGACGAATTTAAATTAATCAATCAAAGAGTGTTTTATTAATTTTAAATCTCAAGTATAAGTCGAAACATGTTCTAAAACAAAGCATAAGTCTAAGTTGGTAAGGGGACTAAATTAGATTTATGGATTAAATTAATATAATAAGATAACTTTATTTAAGATTTTAAATAATGAGAAAATCTAAGTGAAACACAATGCGCATGTGTGCATGAAATTATTAAAAAGGATTTTTAAATTAAGAAATAAATAAAGTGGAGAGAATAGGTGTACACATAGAAAGGTATCTAGAGTGTAGCTACCACGAATCTAACTGAAAGAAGACTCTTATTCAAAATCTAACTAAGATTTAGTTATGAGACATTCATTAAATAAAAACTTTAGGAATAAAGAGACAACTAAGAGCGATTTTAGGAACACATTGGAGATTGTGAGGGAAATTGACTTTTAATTAAAATAAAATATGTAATTACTTGTGCAACTTGGGGAGAGGGTGACAAGTGTGAGGATGAATAATCCTAATTTAATTAATTAAAATTTTTATTAATTGTGCATGTGTACATGTGTCAATGAGGAAATTCCTATAAAAAAAATGGTTGAGATGGGAAATGAATAACACGGGTTATGGGTAAAGTTATACTGCCAAAATTATTCTTGATTGTGTTTTTCTTGTGAGAAAAGTTATACTGCCAAAATTATTCTTGATTGTGTTTTTCTTGTGAGAGTTGGGATTCCAAGATTGATAGAGAGTGGTGGCTCTACCTTGAGAGGCAAGCTTGGAGCTAGAAAATTTTTGGTTGTGTGTGTGTGGTCCCTTTTCATCTCAGGGGGATAAGGGGGAAGAAGAGTATCCCTTGCATTGGATGGGAGGTACCGATGAAGTATCATCGATTAGAAAGCAGAAGGTCAGAGGCAACACCATCATTGAAGTGCATATTCAAATTATTTATCGTCGGATACAGTATTTTAATTGCTAGTTATTTATTTTATTATAGTTAAAATTTTGTAATCTCAAATGTCTATAATGGAGTTGATATTGATCAGTGGTATGCTTATTTATACATGTTCATGATGTAAGAAAATGGGACTATTGTTGGTCTTCAATTTAATCGTCTCTTGATGCTATGCATTGTTGGATCATATTGTCATTGATGCCAATGTTTTGATTGATTGATGTCATTGATTGATGTCAAGTGATTGATTGATGTCAAAGGATTGATTGATTGATGATTGATGTAATATAATCTGTATTTTCATTGATGATAATTCATAGATGAATATGGATCAATGAGTTTCCATTGATATAATGAAGATGGATCGATGAGTTGTCATTGATACATGATGAATATGGATTGTTGTGGTTTCATTGATATATGATGCATTGTTGGAAAAATGTATAGATGAATCATTATTGTCTTATCATGATTGATAAGGTGCACAAATGGATGAAATCCAAAGTGGTCCCCTTATGGTGAAATCCCTCATGTGAAGATGCTTTGCGGATTGAGTTATCCTAGAAGAATTGTTGGAGGACCCTTGCTCTCATTATTTTCTTATCATGATCGATAAGGTGCACAAACGGATGAACTCCAAAGTGGTTCCCTTATGGTGAAAGTGCTCATGGGAACAATCTTTACAGATTGAGCTATCCTAGAAGAATGGTTGGAGGACCAATGCTTGTATGTGGAATAATGAGATGAAGATCAAGGAAATTGTTGGTGAAACTATCCTAGATGGATAGTGCTTGTCATGCCATGTTCGGTGGTATGTGGAATGTCACATAAATCCTCATGGTTTGAGATTTATGGCCTTACGAAGATGAAGGAACCCCACATGAAGGCTTGAAGCCCCCAAGGTCAAAGAAGTCAAAGTGACCTAAAAGAAGAAATCATATTTAAATGATAAAGTAAAGTGACAAAGTCAAGGTGGATTATTTAAATAATAAAGAGAAGTGAAAAAATCAAGAAATGATAAAGTAAGGTGACAAAATCAAGAAAGAATATTTAAATGATAAATTATTGGAGAACCTTCTATTTATGGAAAGTGGTTAACCCTAAAAATAAGGAAAATAGGTTAAGTGACCTAGAAATGGGTTAAGTGACCTAAAAGAAGAAATCATTATTTAAATGATAAACTAAGGTGAAAAAGTCAAGGTGGATTATTTAAATAATAAACAGAAGTGAAAAAAAATCAAGAAATGATAAAGTAAAATGAGAAAATCAAGAAGGAACATTTAAATGATAAAATATTGGAGAAATTTCTATTTATGGAAAGTGGTTAACCCTAAAATAAGGAAAATAGTTTAAGTGACCTAGAAATGGGTTAAGTGACCTAAAAATGAGTTAAGTGACCTAGAGGATGAAAGTATAAATAAGATAGCAATGGTCTCTTGTAGATCATCATTTTTGTTGATCAATGGAGAGCTTCTTGTGAGAATATCTTTTGGAGTATTGATGGAGAGCTTCCTGTGAGAGCTTATTGAGAATTTTTGGTGTGGAACACTTGAGAATATTGAATATCTATAGGTTACTGAGGTAACCAAGAATATATAAGCTGAATTTCAGAAGGAAGGTGAAGAAAAGACGACCGGAATTGAAGGGAGGAAAAATTCATTTGATGATGCTTTCTAAGGTATGTTATTTACAGGTCATCTCACCATTTTAACTATAACTTTTCTTATATAATGATTCAGACCGTGAAATTGCTATTCCATTGAGAAAACATACCCAAATATCTATGGTAAAAAATTCATCTTGTGGGTCTTTGTATTTTTGGAGTTACACTCCGTGGAAAATAGGGTTTGTGGATAGTCCTGAAACTAGTCAAAAACAAGGGTTTCCGGTAAAAACATCATAACTTATTCATAACAGCTCTAAATTTAGTGAGACAAAGTGTGTTGGTTATTTTATATGCTTTAGTATGTTTTGTAACATTTTTAGATCAATTCAATGAATATTGTGTTCGGGCCATGCTCTACAAGGTCGCTCTCTAGAATAAGCCTGAATTCAACAAGGTATGCCATTTTTTCTATAACTCCTTTTTATGAGAGGTTCCAGGTAGTTCTGCCTGGAGAAATTGCATAAAACACATTGAAAAACATTGTGTATCAGTTTCATATCTTTATTCATTACAGGTACAAAGTTATGATTATTTCAAGTTGGGGTTGTTGACTAATCCAAAACTAGTCATGGTTGAGACAAGCAGTTGATTAGTTGGCACATATATGAGGCATATAGTTGATGATGTTGGTACATATTGATGAGTAATTGTTGATGAGTATTTGACACATGATTGGTATATACTTGGTACATGGTTGGATGTACTTGTTTATGGTACATGTTGATTACAGGTTGTTTGGCACAGGTTGGTGTATGGTTGATGCACTTGTTTATGTTGACAGATTGACATCTGTTGAGGATTGTTGCCTCATCTCACTTGGTGTTGAGAATGTAAGATGAATCTTTCATATAGATATGGTGCTCTTGTAGATTTTTACTCTATTCAGTTGTTGCTGAAAAACCCCCGGATTGAAGTCCATAATAAAAAGAAAAATTGTACATACATCTTGTGTTCTTTATGTTCCTTGTGGAGATGATTTGTTGATGATATGTTGTTGCTATATGTTGTTGATATGTATTCACATATAACTGATTATAAATGACAGAAATGAGTAATGAGAAAATGTTGAATGTTAACTAAGGAGTTTTTGTGTAAGAGGGAAGTTTTGAGAAAAAGATCCCCACACTCATTGACCCCCCCCTCTAAGTGTGGTAGGTGTGTCCAACAATTGGTATCAGAGAGGGCCTTCACTACAAGCCTTAACAAGCTTGAAATACATACATAGACACACAAATGGATGATGAAATACCAACCCTTGATGAGGAAAAATATTCTACTTGGAGAATAGAGATGAGTGTGTATTTGAAGACAATGGGAGCAGCTATTTGGAGGGCATCCATTGGTGGATCAGTTCCGTTGAAGAACAATTCAAAGTTTGTAGCTCAAAGGGAAGGAAAGAAGAATGATGCATTGGCTCTAAAGACCATTCTTAGTGGAGTTCAATCCCTATCAAAGAGAGCATGGAACAATTCACTTATGCCAAGGATCTATGGCTAAAGCTAGAGGAGACATATCAAAAAAAGAAAGAAGATGTTGGAGACCACTCCATCAAGATTATCAAAGGTAAATAATCTCTAACTCTTGATTTCATATGTGATGATTTTAAAGGAAAAGAATCATGTGATGATGTTGGCAAGAAGGAGGATATTGAAGATACTTCAAATGAAGGTAAAGAATCTCCAAAGACTCTTGATTGCATTGATTCAAAATGTGATGATGTTGAATTTTCTCAAGTGAAGAAGATGATCTAGAAACAGTTTGTGTAAAGTTTGATGATAGTTATCCCATGGAAAGAATAGAAGAAAATATATTAGAACTTCAAAAGGAAATTGA
The DNA here is from genome assembly GCA_009831015.1 of Picea engelmannii. Lineage (NCBI taxonomy): Eukaryota > Viridiplantae > Streptophyta > Pinopsida > Pinales > Pinaceae > Picea > Picea engelmannii. The sequence continues at coordinate 14,189 of ML779010.1, read as the reverse complement.
AGAGGGTTTATATAGATATACAAGTGATCATTTTTATACACACTATAACTATCTTTCGGATAACACTAAAATGTTTCTTAGGAGGAGTCAAAGGTACATCTTGATGTTAAAGGAAATGCTCAAAGAGAGCAATAAGACTCAACTAGAAGAAAAGGAAGAAGAAATCAAAAGACTAAAGAATGAAAAAAAAAATGTGAAGGTAGATGATGAGATTAGAAAAAGTTTTGAAACTACTGACCATCTCAAGACCCAAATTGAAGAAGCCAAAAGAATAGATGAACTATTGATGAATCAAATAAATGAAAAGGAAGAGTCATGTTGTAAGCTAGAAGCTGAAATTGTTGACCTTAGAAAGAAGGTAGAAAATTAAAACAAATTCTTGAATAACTCACTAATAATGGATGAGATCTTAGAAAGTCAAAGATCACCATATGATAAATCAGATCTTGGATACAAAGGAGAAGATACACATGCTGAAGCAAGAACCTCAAAGAAGCATGAGGTAAATCCATCAAAGAAGGAAGTCAATGTTGCAAAGCAACCATTTACACAAGGGAAAGAAAATTTCAAAAGAACAAAGCAAGGAAGACATCAAGAAGCTATTCTTGGGACACCAAAGCAAAGATATGAAAGTATTTTTTGTGGGCATTGTTATTCATGTAATGGATATGATCACAAAGATTTTGAATGTAGATATTATGAAAGGAGATATAATGGAAAATTTTATAACACCATGAGGTGTTGGAGATGTGATCAAGTAGTACACATTGTTATTCACTATAACACTATGAGATGCTACAACTGTAGTGTATTTGGCCACAAATCCCATGAGTGTTGGAACACAAGAAGAAAGTCCATGATGAGAACTTTAAATAACATGGCTAGAATAAGGAATGAAGTAAGGAAGGGAGACATATTTGAAAAGATGGATCCTCAGAGCTCAAGTTCTGAGGAGCAGGGACATCTACAAAAGTGGGGGAAGAAGACAGAGCAGCTAGAACGAAATGAAAGACTGAAGGAAAGCTCAAGTAAGTCATCTACTGAAGCATACGTGGGTGACAGTGGTATCAGTAGTGTACATACGTAGGATGACCTTGTATAGGTCACATACATACGTGATTTGTTGTGCAACAGACCACGTATATGTGGTAAAGCCTTGAAAAAAAGGCTATGCACATGGATTGCAGCTTGATGTGATGGTATAACACTTTGTTGCAGGGTATGACATTGTTTGTTGTAGGTTCTAACACTATTTTCTGAAGGTTTAAATGTTCATCTATTGGATTATATAAAATAAAATCTCAAGTGCATGACACTAACCCATGAGTATGGATTGATGTTGATCTATTGGTGTACATGGATGATACATATTTGAGTTTCATTAATATATCTTATGATGTAGCATATGTTGATATCATGGTGCATGCATTTTTCATGTGGATTGGGCTACATATTGGTACATATGGTTCATGAGTTGATGAGGTGATCATGTTGTACATCATTGTTGATCTATAGTTGATGCATGATTGGTAGTTTTCTAGTACATTGGAAGAGGCACCTACTAGCAGTTTGATTGGCACATGTTTTATGGAGGATTTGGCATACATATATGGGATTCATCATTTTGTG
>ML779010.1:0-11155 GCA_009831015.1 Picea engelmannii | reverse complement strand
TAATATGTATTTTCCTTGATGAGAATGCATAGATGAAGATGGATCAATGAGTTGTCATTGATACATGATGAAGATGGATTGTTGTGGTTTCATTGGTATATGATGCATTGTTGGAAAAATGTATAGATGACTCATTATTGTCTTATCATGATTGATAAGATGCACAAATGGATGAACTCCAAAGTGGTGCCCTTATGGTGAAAGCCCTCACGAGAAGATGCTTTGTGGATTGAGTTATCCTAGAAGAATGGTTGGAGGACCCTTTCTCTCATTATTTTCTTATCATGATTGATAAGGTGCACAAATGGATTAAATCCAAAGTGGTCCCCTTATGGTGAAATCCCTCACGGGAAGACGCTTTATGGATTGAGTTATCCTAGAAGAATGGTTGGAGGACCCGTGCTTGTATGTGGAGTAATGAGATGAAGATCACGGAAATTGTTGGTGAAACTATTCTAGATGGATAGTGCTTGTCATGCCATGTTCGGTGGTATTTAGAATGTCACATAACTCTTCATGGTTTGAGAGTTATGGCCTTAAGAAGATGAAGGACCCCCACTAAAGGCTTGAAGCCCCCAAGGTCAAAGAAGTCAAAGTGACCTAGAAGAAAAAATCATTATTTCAATGATAAAGTAAAGCGAAAGAGTCAAGGTGGATTATTTAAATAATAAACAGAAGTGAAAAAATAAAGAAATGATAATGTAAGGTGACAAAATCAAGAAGGAATATTTAAATGATAAAGTATTGGAGAACCTTCTATTTATGGAAAGTGGTTAACCCTAAAAATAAGGAAAATAGGTTAAGTGACCTAGAAATGGGTTAAGTGACTAAAAGAAGAAATTATTATTTAAATGATAAAGTAAGGTGACAAAGTCAAGGTGTATTATTTAAATAATAAAGAGATGTGAAAAAAATCAAGAAATGATAAAGTAAGATGAGAAAATCAAGAAGGAATATTTAAATGATAAAATATTGGATAAATTTCTATTTATGGAAAGTGGTTAACCCTAAAATAAGGAAAATAGGTTAAGTGGCCTAGAAATGGGTTAAGTGACCTGAAAATGGGTTAAGTGAGCTAGAGGATGAAAGTATAAACAAGATAGGAATGGTCTCCTGTAGATCATCCTTTTTGTGGATCAATGGAGAGCTTCTTGTGAGAATATCTTTTGGAGTATTGATGGAGATCTTCTTGTGAGAGCCTCTTGAGAATTTTTGGTGTAGAACAGTTGAGAATATTGAATATCTATAGGTGACTAAGGTAACCAAGGATATCTAAGCCAAATTTCAGAAGGAAGATGAAGAAAAGAGGGTCAGAATTGAGGGGAGGAAAAATTCTTTTGATGATGCTTTCTAAGGTATGTTATTTACAGGTCATCTCACCATTTTCACTATAACATTTTTTATATAATGATTCAGACTGTGAAATTGCTATTCCATTGAGAAAACATACCCAAGTATCTGTGGTAAAACATTTAGCTTGTGGTTCATTGTATTTTGGGAGTTACACTCCATGGAAGATAGGGTTTGTGGCTAGTCCTGAAACTAGTCAAAAACAGATGTTTCAGGTAAAAACATCATAACTTATTCATAACAGATCCAAATTCAGTGAGACAAAATGTGTTATTTAGGTTACAGGTTTTAGTATGTTTTGTAATAGTTTTAGATCAATTCAACAAACATTTTGTGCGGGCCACGCTCTACAAGGTCGCTCTCTAGAATAAGCCAGAATTCAACAAGGTATGCCATTTTTGCTACAACGCCTTTTATGAGAGGTTCCAAGTAGTTCCACTTGGAGAAATTTCATTAAACAAATTGGAGAAGATTGTGTATCAGTTTCAAATCTTTATTCATTACAGGTACAAAGTTATGATTATTTCAAGTTGGGGTTGTTGACTAATCCAAAACTAGTCATGGTTGAGACAAGCAGTTGATGAGTTGGCACATACATGAGGTGTATAGTTGATGATGTTGGTACATATTGATGAGTCATTGTTGATGAGTATTTGACACATGATTGGTATATACTTGGTACATGATTGGATGCACTTGTTTATGGTACATGTTGATTATAGGTTGTTTGGCACAGGTTGGTGCATGGTTGATGCACTTGTTTATGTTGACATATTGATATATGTTAAGGATTTTTGTCTCATATCAGTTGGTGCTGAGAATGTAAGATGAATCTTGCATATAGAGTTGGTTCTCTTGTATATTTGTACTCTATTCAGTGGTTGCTGAAAAACCCCTGTATTGAAGTCCATAATAAAAAGAAAAATTGTACATACATCTTATGTTCTTTGTGTTCCTTGTGGAGATGATTTGTTGATGATATGTTGCTGATATATGTTGTTGATATGTTTTCACATCTAACTGATTATAAATGACAACAATGAGTAATGAGCAAATGTTGAATGTTAACTAAGGAGTTTTTGTTTAAGAGGGAAGTTTTGGGAAAAAGATCCCCACACTCATTCACCCCCCCCCCCCTCTAAGTGTGGTAGGTGTGTCCAACATGTACTATAAAAATGAGTTATTGTCGATTAATTAGTGGCTTGTCCTTATCCATATGATCTTCATTGTATTGCAATATGATTATGAACTTGTTGTTTGCATGAAATAATCTGTGTTGCATGCCATTTAGTTATTGAAATGGATACTTTGAAATTAAATTCTTCCTTTACCGGCTTCACTAATGAATGATTTCCATTGTGATATTTTATTGGATTGATTCATGAAGTAGATAATTAAAATCACATCCTAATACCTAATGGTAAAATACCTTCCAATGTTGATGTGAAATTGAGGATGGCGTCTATGGGTGGTTCATGTGCATAAAGGTTGATGTTGAATGTTTTTTTTTTCACCAAACATGCTTAGAACATGTCGATAACTAGGGGTGGATTCCATTAGCGATTCCCTATGTTTTAATTTATTTTTGAACGATTCCCTTGCTGTTGGACTTGTGTAGAACACTTTTCTTATTGGGAATTAATTTTGGCTGCTTAAAAATTTGTGACTGGGAAGACCTCCTACTCAAAAACAAATTTGTGGTGTCCATATGTTTTTTCTTTAAACCAGCTGGGTAGAGAGATGACAGTAAGGTTTTTTATTTTTTTAAATAAATCCAATTTCCTTACCCGCGCTTTCCTTCCAACTGAGTGCAGTTTCAATTTTCTTATTTTACCTATTGTGTGAACAAACATCTTGCTCCAGATCCGATTTTTGGGGAAATTATGATTTATGCGACCAATTCTCTGGATTTTCGATTAGAGAATTTTGTGGGGTCAGACCATGATCTTTGTATGTTCTGAAACCCTTTTTCGTCAATCCTTGCAGACTTAAAAGTTACTAGAATTTGTTCTTGGGTCACTGCGATTTGATTGAGCGATCTCCAACATTGTATTTATGTCTTTCTGTTGTACCTTGTTTATATTTCGGATTGATTGACCACCCAATTTAAATCGTTGAAGTGTGAACAAAGAAAACTCACGATTGTGGATTCTTCCCCTATCGTCCTGTGTTGATCACGGTAGACTTTACCTCTTCAAAAGTAATATCCCTTCCAGTGAGAATTTAGAATCCCAACTCATGTTTGGTGGTTCTCTCCCAAAAACGTTTTCTGGAATAAAAGTTTTTTGGGATTGTCCCCGTCGTTCCCTTAGGAACTTCTGATTTTTATATTTTGATATCTTTCAATTCTTTTACAGTTAACTCTAAATGAGTTTGTTCGTTGCCATATCCTTGGGCTTCTCTGTATTTACTTAATGTTTGTATTCCTTGGAAGAGTTCGAAGTTTCTCCTTGAGTAAGAAGTCGATTCTAGTGATTGTCTCATTGTTAAGTTTGCACACAGACTTAGACTGTGCATCGTATCAAGGCCACTCTTAAAACTTAGCATTTCGACAAGCTCTCTTTGTCCACTATAACATTAAATTGAAGTAATTTACTCCTCTTTTATTTCCCTTACATGAAGTTTGACAGCTAGCATGTGAATCCTTAATCGAAAATTAATATGAGTTAACCTCTTAGTTCCTTAAATGGTTTTGTGATTACTTGAAATCTCGATGTGTTATTTATTTATGAGATCAACTTATAGTCCTTTACTTGGATATGATAGTTGGCGCAATGCCTTGTATTATTAAATTGATGTTGACCTCTTTAATAGTTTTTAAAGGTATGTATTATAAGAAGGAATTAAGTTGATAGGTATGGCTCAAAGGAAGTAGATATTCTTTTGATTCCTTAAATGTATAATTAATAGGTAGAGTAACACTAATCTCCTTATATATTGTTAATAAGGTTTGTGACTTCTCATGGTTCTTTTAAATGGTGTGGAAGCAAATCAAATCTTCTTATTGCTTACGATAAAAATTTTATAGTTAAAAAGGGTACTTAAAGTGGTTTGAAATCTGGATGTTGTGCTTAAGGAAGACAATTATTCTTCTTATGGGATTTTATGTTGGGAAGTGTAACCAGTGGCTGAAGTACTTATGTTTTCTTGATTAAGATATATCATGTTAGTAGGTACATGGTTAAACTACATAGGGGTTGTATTTATAGCATAAGTTGGAATCTTGATTTGATGTTTGACCTAGATCGAGCCAGACCTGACAGGATACTAATAAATATTTGATTTAGATCTTTGCCCACTCCTAAGTTTGAACTTATACACTTGTGATTGTACCTTCTTTATGCATTATTCTCTTGTCTTATTGCACTTAATATTGCGTATAATATTGATTGAGTATAGTAGGGTTTTCCTTTGTGCATGAGGATTTGAAGGATTGATATGGTTTATAAATCTAGTATTGATTGCGGTTATGATTTGATTAATGGAATTTAAATACCTCCTTTTTTCTCAGAACAATCGCCAGTCCTGAGACTTTAAGTGGTCAAAATCATTCAGATGAATCCTGGACTTGATCGTTGTTTATGTTTCTTGGAGGTCCTAAACTTGTAGGATAGGTTGGGTGGGTAGTTTCCTTATGCTATCACTTGATATACGTTGATTAACAATTTAATGATGTTTCTTTTAGCCATTTATTATGAGATTTGTTTTAGTGGTTGTTAATTCATGTTATGACGTGTGTCACTTGTAGCAAAGTTGTTTGTTTTCAAAAAATATATATACTTATCTATTGTACTCACTTTTGTTGTCCTAACAAAATGGATGTCACATATAGAATCATAGCGGGTTCAACCCTATGACTTTGGACCGTTACGCCTTCCATTGTATTAAACATTTGATTAAAATATTATCGCTAATTAAATTTTGAAATTTTTTCGTGCAGGTAATCATGGTTAGAGGACGTCATGGAGGTAGATTCCATGGTGCTAGAATAAGATGTGTGACACCTTTGATAACATCCACGCCAGAGGGGTCTAACCCCTAAGGAGAAGAGAAAGTCATTGTGTAAGAGCAGGTTGATGTGGGAGATGTAGTTGGTATGATGATATCCTTTCAGACGATGTTAGAGGCCTTGATTAACAAATTGGATAGAGATTAGGGCAGAGCATCTGTGCCCAATGAGGGTTCGCAGCGCGCTCCATATGGTAGTGGTAGTATACCTAGATAACTCAAGAAGGTGAAGTTTCTCAAGTTCATGGGTGCCACATATGACTTAGGTGTCGAGGCATGGTTGGAGAATATGGAGATGTGCTTCGCACTTCGTGACTACACCTCCAACATGAATTTATGCATGGCAGTCTTTCAACATAAGGGGAGAGGTACTTGTCAGAGGAATTCTTTGAGCGCCATCTCAATGAGTTCAACACCTTTCGACAGGGTGGTGGTACGGTGCCATAGGATGAGGCCATATTCATGGAGCTACTTAGGTATGCCTCACATCTAAAAACAGAGAAGTTGAAGGTCAACAAGTTTGTGTTTGGCCTTAACTTAAATATTTATATGAAGGTGAGGATTCTAATGTCTCAAACATTGCACGATGCAATCCATAAGGCCCTCATAGCTAAGGAAGAGGTGAACAACGGGGGTCAAGGTAGGACTCCTTCTAAACCGACTCGACAGACGATATCAAGAGTGAAACAACATCAGACTCCATCCATACATGCATAAGGACATTGATATACGTCTAGAGGACCTATGCTCATGACACCACAACGACCGACTCCTCATCAGAGGAAAACATGAGCAACATCGTCATCAATGACAGTTTAGGCATGTTCAACAAAACATGAGAGGGTCACAGACTGTTAGGCAAACAACTTCTACCTTGGAGATTGAGAGTACTGGACCAAAGACCGAATGTTGGACATGTGGAGAGCCACATTACCAACGATACTATCCCATTGAAAAGGCCAGAGCAACCGAATCAATAGGACCCACTACAATTGGATATTTGGGCAAGGCCCATAGGATACATGCAACGGTAAACAACCTCCAGGCCGAGCATCAATCCAGTGTGCTAGAGACATCAGGTAAAATCGTCAACCAAACTTTTAATATTTTGATAGATCTAGGTAGTACATAGAGATTTATCTCTAGTGCATTGCTAAAGAGAATTAAGGTAAAGGCACTCGATCACGACGATTTCATATACGTAGAAATGGATTCGGGTGCTAATCAAAAAGTTGGAGGAAACGTTACAGACTGTAGCATTAAATTGGGCAAATTTGTAATGAAATGCAACCTGTATGTCATGATCTTAGGATCTTATGACATAATCATCGATATGGATTGGTTGGAATCACATGGAAAGATACTCAACTATAAGATGAAGCAGTTAAGTCTGACAAATGATTTAGGATAAATTAGAGTAATTGTAGGAAGAAACCAAGGAGTGTCCTTCAGGTTTATTTAATCCTTACAAATACATAAGAGTATGTGCAAAGGATGCAAGTTTTACACAATATTAGTGCTAAATGAAAAGGGTGAGGCAGAAGGATTAGAAAACCTTCCTATAGTACAATAGTTTCCAGACGTGTTCCCAAAAGTGTGTTGACGGGAAAAATTGACCGCTCATTAACTAGAGGAGTGAATGCGGTTCGGGGTTGTCTAATTAACCCAAGCCTTTTGGATTAATCCACTCCGACAGGTTTAGTGGCTCCATTGGCCGATCTAAGTCCTAAAGAAAGTGAAAAAATAAAACTAAAGAAAAATAAAATAACTTGATGAATAACAATCGTTGAAAACTATATATAGATCTAATGTGTATTTACAGTTTAACTAACTAATATTTATAAAATAACTCTACTTATTATATATACAATATATACAAATGATTCTATTTCTAATATATATATATATATATATACACAATACGAATTTTAATCTAAATCCGCGAAAATCGAATATCAATTGATTTTTAAAACAACAGTAACGCTATTTAATCTTTTTGATTTATTTTCTTATAACATTCATAACTGAGAAATAGAATATCAAACTGTCTAATTGAAAACTGAAATCACAGATAGTAGAAGATGTTTTATCTACAGGACATTTTTGTATTCATTAAACTAATGAAATTAAACTAGCAAACTGACCTGTTATCGCATCCAATATTTGTTCAGTGTGTAGCACCCAATCTCCCTGTCTGATGAGGTAAACCCGCAACAGATCCTACAGTTGCTTCTCATAAATGTGAAGCAGTAATGATGGAATTCGAATGATATATCATATAAGAGATACAATCACAACAATCTCATAATTTCACAAGAAGCCACATTAAGATAAATCCTGCTGTGAGAACTTGTGTATAAATGTTCAACAAATGATGAAGATAAATCTCTTAATTCAAGTTTGAACAAAATGATTGTTGTGTGTTAAATCTGGAACATAAAACGATGGATAATATATAAATTTTTGTCATACCAACTTGTAGTAAACCATGACAGCGAAAACAATCATAATCTAATTACAAATTGAAACAATCATAACTTGAATAAAACCATAATATGGAAAAGCTAAAGCTGTGACCAGTACTATATTTCATTCAAGTCTGTAAACGAAAAATCCATAGTCTTTCCCCAGACAGATATGATCCCATGTTTACAACATAACATGCTTATATAGGTTCCAGGAACAAAATGTTTCCTGTTGATAATATCAAATCTGTTCCAAAAATATGGGGGATGCAACCTCCCTGATTTTACTTGATATCAAAAAACTAATAGCCTAATCTATTTACTAAAAAACAAAAAGTTGATATGGCTAGAAGTTGTCAACAGTGCTTCATATCTCCTTGGAATCATGGGTTCCTGAAAACAAATAAAAATAAGAAAAATTTAGATGTATTTTCAATTATCAAAACAAGCAATTCAAATTTTTCTAACTGGCTACAAAATCTCACGATTCTGTAGCTAGTTATAATTATAACTACAATCATATTTTATTCAACAAACAAAAAAAACTAAAAATTAATCTATGCAAACAAATCGTGTATCCTAAATTGAGAAAGACAGAATCATACTAAAATTTGGAAAAGATCATACCTCAAATTAAGGGATTAAAACATATCAAGCAATCTTGGAGTTTACTACTACTGTCGCTGCCTCTACATTCTTAAAAATAATAGACCCTATAGTTTTTAGGAATTTTTCCTTTGCTTGAGTAATGGATTGGAGTCTACTGTTCTTGCTTGTCAATGAATCCACTTGGTCTTTTAGATATTTAAGCCTAGACTGTAGAATAGGCACATCTGTATAATACCGATCAATCCAGGATTGACATTCATTACACTGTGGCTGTAGGGACTGTGCATTGGCACTGCTATCATTAACGATTAGAGAATCATCCACATGAAAGGTAGGTTTGTCATAGAGTTTGATGCCAGGAAAATCAGGATTTTCCTTTAGACACGGTGGAAGGTTGGTAACATAATCGTAGGTTCTGTCAGGACAAAGTCCATATGAAAATGGATAATCTTCAGCCAAGAACCTTTCAATTTCCAAATCCAAGTCTTCACTTATCTCAATTGTGTTTTTTGTGTCTGCACAGGGTTTGGGTTTGTTTCGAGCACATCATGAAATCCAACGAGCGACCCTTTTATTTTTATAATTAACATCGATGTTGCCCTTAAGCTTCTTCCATGTGGGTTTTTTAACAGTATTAGTCCAACTCTTAGGATACAAATCCGGTTGAGTGTCGGGTTGAGTAGCATCAGGGTAGGTCGAGGGTTTCAAATTAGAGACAGGATCACAGGGCAGGAGCGGTGGAGGAGAGGTGGTAGGTTTCACAAGGGTTTTTGTGATAACAGGCTTGTCAACCTGTCCTAACTCACTATTACCAAAGCCATTTCGTAACACAAAATCATCCCAACAATCGTTGTTTAAATGCAACTGATGCAAAATGATAATCTTAATTAAACCATGATTTAACAAACTAGAATCAGACTTTTGCCTCCTAAACCGCTTTCCCATCTTGTACAAACTTCTAAGAATAAAGTAGGGCATGTTAAATGGGAAGTCAACGAAACTCATAAGCAATCGCAGGTGATACAAGAAAACCAACCCAAATCTTCCTTCACACATAATGAACTATTTCACAATAGCTAACAGATCATGCCATCTAGGTTTTAAAGATGAGACAGGCATACCTCGGTCGCAACTAGTAATTTTCCTTGAGGTGAACAACAATGACCAGGGGACCTCTTCAACTTTTTCATTCTTAAACCATTTTTTCCCTACAGCTGGTAAAACCATAGCTTGGCTTAAAAATTCTTCAGTCACCTCCATCTGCACGTCACCTATCTTTTCTCTGCAACCGTCGAAGGTCAATGCAAACTCTTGGGAAACTCTCAAATTGAAACCCTTAAGCTTTTCAATAAACAAACGCCAGTCATTCCTTTCTAAGTTGTCCCTGGCATTATCATATGATAACAAGGTTTGGATGCCATTGGGATCAATCCTTACCACTAGAGCCATAGCTAACAGAAGGGAATTAACACAGAACTTGGAGGTAGGGTTTGATAAAAAAACCACAGATCCATAGCCCCAAACAAAACAATGCTATGACAGTTCAAAATGGTAGGTAGAGGCATTAATCACAATGCTTGGGAGCAAAATCATGAAGCTTGAGACCATACTCAGGAGTGATGGTATCCTGTACTACATATGCCACCTTGGCATTGGATACATGCTAGGACAAAGTGCGCACATCCAAATTTAATTGCAAAGATAGGTGATTCATAAGAATTGAAAAGCCAAAATTTCTATGAAAGAAATATGGTTAATCATCAAACCAAAATTAATACAAAAATCAAATACCAATTGATATGGGTCTTTCATTCAAACAACCATAAGCTTCTTAGGCATTCTTAGAATTGAAACGATCATAAACAATGAGAGCAACATGTCCATAGCCAGAAATCACAATTTTATAATAAATCATAAGAGCAATTTTTCTTTAAAAACATAATGGTAATTCCGGTCGCAAGTTTTCATTCTTACAGTCATGAAAACAAAGTTTGAAAAGACAATAGAGAGAAGCGACGATTTGCAACTATCATCTCGGAAATTGTTCATGAAGGGTAATGAAATTTCATGACCCTATGTAGGTAGCTATGTAGATTAAAAAATAACAATTGTAATATTGTTTCCAACAAAGAGTTACTAGGTTTGTCGCCCGAAAGAGATTTATAGTTTACAATAGACTTGAAACCTGGAGCTGAACTGATAGAAAGAATGCCTTATCGGATGTCAACACCTACGTTGCAGGAGTTGCAAATGAAATTGAAGGAAGTTTTGGACATGGGACTTACACGTCCAAGTGTGTCACCTTGGGGTGCCCCATTAATTTTCGTAAGAATGAAAGATGGATTGCGGAGACTTTGTATTGACTACCATCAATTGAACAAAGAGACGATCAAGAACCAATATCTATTTCCAAGAATAGAATATTTGTTTAATCATATGAAAGGAGCGACAATGTTTTCGAATATTGACTTGAGATCAAGATATCACCAGTTACGAATCAAAGAGGAAGATATCCCTAAAACCACATTTAGGACGAGATTCAAACACTATGATTGTTGGGAAATTCAATTGCTTAAATTTCTTTCATTTAATTATCAACTAGGGATGCTTGTAAGCTTGTGATGATGCCAACAAAATATATGCAGGACTAGGCATCTAACTCTAATCTAATAAAATTCAATCGTATCCTAACTCTTTCATTCCACTTAATAAGACTTAGTTGT
>ML779009.1:851100-869193 GCA_009831015.1 Picea engelmannii | reverse complement strand
GTCTGGCAAAGAACATAGCAAAGTAATACACTTATCTTCTTCTGCAATCGTAATATTAACAGATCCAAGTTGACTTACCAGAGTATTAAAGGCATTTAGATGTTCTGTCATAGAATCTCCATCTTCCATCCTAAGATGATATATCTTTTTTCGAAGAAACAACTTGTTTACCAGGGAATTTGATTGATACAAATTCCTTAACTTATCCCATAGTTCCTTGGCTATAGAGTCTCCTGAGACATTCAACAACACCGAATCTTCCAGGCATAGTCGAATAGTACTCCTTGCTCTTCTGTCAAACTTGTCCCAATCTTCCTCCGACATACCAGTAGCTAGTGTACTAGTAGTTTGTGTACTAGTAGGTTGTGTACCAGTAGCCTGTGTGCTCGTAGACAGTGTACCAGTAGGCTGTGTACCAGGATCCACAACGATCCATTGTTCTTTGTCTACAATAAGGTCCTCCATCTTGAGCTTCCATAGCTCAAAGTTTTTACAGTTGAACTTCTCTATCTCGATTCTAGATGAGCTCGCCATTCCTCTTTCTTTACTCGAATCTCCACTACAAAAGCTCCCACTAAACCCAGGTTTATCACAGACCCAAGATAAACTTGATCTATCAAGACCGAGCCAAACCCTCAGCAACAAAGGCGTCCCTCTGAAGCCAAAAACGAGCTCTGATACCACATGTAAGTTTTAAACCTGTGAAGTAAAGCAATGCATATAGATTCTTAAGCAAGACAGAAATTAATCAATGGCTCATACACATAATACACAGAGATTTTATACCGGAAACCCTCAACCGGGAAAACCTTTATTATTTTCATTATATCAAATTTCACCATTCACCATACAATATATACAATGTTTTTAGGTATTCCGTAGATACCAAAACCCTAATCCCTTAATCCGGGATTAATTTACAAATCCGCTAAAAATAGAAAAAAACCGCCCAAAAAAAAATCCAGACGCAGTTGTCGTATCTGACGCGCCCACACACACACACATGCAAAGAATATAACACATACCCAACATAGCTAAGCTATTTCTATGGGAGCATCCTAGTCTTATTCTGAGGAGCAACGAAGCTATTTTTGTCTAAGCTATTTATGTCTAAGTTATTATGAGGGAGCATCGTAGTCTTATTCTGAGCAACAGTGAGGAGGTTCATTTATCAGGCTATTTTGGACAACAACAATAGTTTCTTTGTTTTGGACAGAGACCAAAGGTTGTTCTAAATAGTGACTAAGAGGATTTATGTAGCAGCTGATAGCTCTATTTTTGGACAACAAATAGGAGACAAAGTTACTCTGCTCTGAGGGCAAATATGAGGCAGCATAAAGGAGGACAACGACTCTGTTATGAGAAGATTTGAGGGCATATTTTTAATAAAGGCTTAGTACTATTGTCTTGTAAGTTCATTGTACTTGTTTGAATGATCAATATATCACAGAAGTTTGCTAGGTTTTCTTCCCCTTGAGGGTTTCCCAGGATAAATACTTGTGTCTCTGTGATTGATTGTTTTTATACTTTAGTTTATCTGCTTAATATTTGAAAGAACACTATTGTTAAATTCTATATCTGTTTATGCTTGAAAATTCAACATGGTATCAGAGCTCTAGGGCGTGAAAGATCTCAATTCCACAGTCTTCTAAGAGCCTACACAGATCCTTAGGAATTATTCAAGCACAGTATTGCAGAGATGTCTTCCATTTTTGTAAGACCTGAGGACATACTTGAAGGGGCTTCAAACTTTAATGTTTGGAAAGCCAAATTCATGAATATTCTTGAAGAATATGACTTGGACAACTTTGCAACCAACACAATAGAAGAGCCCACCTCCAATGCAGGAAGGACAACCTTCAAGAAGAATCAGGCAAGGGCAAAGAGAATCATATTTGATTCAGTCAAAGATAATATCATGGATGTTATAGCACCTCTGAAGATAGCAAAGGAGTGTTTTGACACTCTATTCAATCTATATGAAAAAAAGGTACCTAGTCAAAAGAGGGTTCTAAAGAATAAACTTTGAACCCTCGATATGGAGAAGGATGACTCCGTAGCTTCATTCTTCACAAAGATCTCTCAATTAATGGATCAACTACTAGTCATTGGTATAATCATAGATGATGATGATCTCGTCCAGACTGTTGTGGATGGTCTTCCATCTTCTTGGGAGACGTCTCTGGACGGGATAAATGCTCGTGAAAACTAGATAGATTTTGAAAGGTTGTGGCATGATTGTCTGCAAGAAGAAGGGATAATTCAGAGTAAAAATGGTACTTCAAAGGAAGAGAACCTTGATATAGCAGCAAGGACAAGGAAAGGGAGAAGATTTAATCCTCAAAGAAATTTTCCTCAAAAGGAGAAAAACAAAAATAACTTCAAAGGGAAAGAGTTTGATATGTCAAAAGTAAAGTGCTTCAATTGTCAGCGAAAGGGGCACTTTGCTAGAGATTTCCCAAAGATCATAAAAGGGAACAAAGGAAAATTTTGTGCTTCTATTTCTGTAGAAGATGAGTCTCGAAGAACAAATACAAAAGAGGCTTCCAGTAATCAAGAGATCAGGAGGGGATACTATCTTATTTCAGCACTCTTTGGTTCTCTTACAAATGGTGTTGAATCCTGGTTAATAGATAGTGGAGCTTCCAACCATATGTCTGGAAATAAAGAAGTCCTTGCGAACTTCAAGGAGAAGAAGGTCTATGCTCAAGTAGAACTTGGAGATAATACTAGCTATACAATCAAAGGACTTAGCTTAGCTTCTTTTTAGCTTGAATTTGGAGGTGAGCTACACATTGAAGGAATTGTGTATCTTCTTGGTTTAAAGAATAACCTTATCTATGTTGCAGTATTGGAAGATAAAGGTTACAGGGTCATCTTTATCGACAAGAAATCTTTCCTATGGTTGAAGAATCAAGAAATAAGTTCAACAATTGTGATTGGAGTTAGAGAGGGATGCCTTTACAAACTTCCAGAATATATCCAAGCTTTGGTTCATGCTTCAATTAGTCTATCTGAGCTGTGGCATAGAATGTTTGGACATCTTCATTTCAAATCGCTCCCAGGACTTCAAAAAATGGTAAGAGGTATGCCTACCTTTCAGTTTGATCATGGTGGTATTTGTAAAGGCTGTGTTCTTGGTAAAAACATAAAGAAATCCTTTCCTAACAGTAACTCAAGGTCTAAAGGGATTTTGGATTTGATTCATTCAGACGTATGTGGGCCTATGTCATCTCCTTCCTTGAATGCATGTATTTATTATGTGATTTTCATAGATGACTTCTCTAGAAAAACTTGGATCTATTTTCTAAAAGCAAAGAATGAAACTTTTAGTAAATTTCTAGAATCCAGAGCATTGATTGAAAATCAGAATGAAAAACATATACATACTTTGAGGACTGACAATGGTGGAGAATTTGATTCTCTTTAGTTTGATGACTTCTGTAAAGAAGTAGGAATCAAGAGACAACTAACAGTGCCCTATAACCCTCAACAGAATGGGATTGCTGAGAGAAAGAACAGAACAATATGTGAGGAAGCTAAAGCCATGATGTGTGATCAGGATCTTCCCTCATCACTTTGGGAAGAAGCCACAAACACTGTAGTTTATATTTAGAATAGAAGTCCTCGTGATATTCTAGGAGAAAAGACTCAAGAAGAAGCGTTCACAGGCGAAAAGTTAGAAGTGGGACACCTGAGTTTTTTCGGATGTCCAGTTTTCATTCATATACCAAACGAGAAAAGAACTAAGATGGAGCCTTCTGGAAAGAAAGGAATCTTTGTTGGATAAAGTGAAATATCCAAGGTATACAGAATCTATGTTCCAGGATAAAGATTTATCGAGGTAAGGAGGGATGTAACTTTTCATGAAGAAGTTGCATTCAAGCATTCTAAAGAATCACAACTAGATACAAAGATGGAGGAACCTGAAGAGCCATTGGATCAAGTTGATACTATGGATCCAGTAGAATAGATAGAGATACCTATGGAGATAACTCCTGCTAAGAGGAAGCCTGCCTGGTGTAGATAAATTATGCGAGAGGCAATAAAACATGCAGCTCCTTTAGGTACTTTCAAAGAACTAACAGACCTCAAAGATTTCCAGGTTATGTGGCTCTTATGGCTCTAATTAGCGATGTAGAGCCCACCAACTATGAGGATGTTTCTACGCAGCAAGTATGGAAATATGCCATAGTGTAAGAATATCAATTCATCATGAAAAATGATGTATGGAAAGTAGTACCAAGACTGGAAGTAAAATATGTGGTTACTTCCAAGTGGTTGTTCAAAATCAAGCATGCAGTTGATGGAAGTATTGAGAAATACAAAGCGAGATTTGTGGCTCATGGTTTTTCTCAAAAGGAAGGTATTGACTATGATGAAACATTCACACATGTTGCAAGGTATACTTCCAGCAGGACCTTCATATCCCTCGCTTTAGTTTTGGGTTGGAAACTTCACCAGATCGATGCAAAGATTGAATTTCTAAATGGTCAAGTTGAGGAAGAAGTATATATAGAACAACCAGAGGGTTTCATGGTTCAAAGAAAGGAATCACATGTGTGAAAATTAAAGAAAGCACTATATGGGTTGAAACAGGCACCAAGAGCCTGGTATGCAAGAATCGACAACTATCTTCAAAGCTTGGATTTTTCCAAGACTGCAGTTGATCCCAACCTTTATTTTAAGGTAATAGAAAATCATCCTCTAATTTTGATTCTATATGTTGATGATTTATTTCTTACTAGAGAGGAACAACAGATAGCTCAGTGTAAGAGGGAGCTCACTTCTGAATTTGAAATGAAAGACATTGGACTCGTGCATTACTTCATTGGTTTGGAGTTATGGCAAATATCAGATGAAATTTTCCTTTCTCAAGGGAAGTGTATAGTTGATATATTGTGCATATTTGGTATGCGAGATTGCAAGCCCATGTCTACACCCATGGTATCTAAATTAAATAAGTTACATGAGTCAGATTCTGGATCAGACTTGGTGGATCCATCCTTGTATAGGCAGATTGTTGGATCCTTAATGTATTTGATCCATACAAGGCCTGATATATGCTTTTTTGTAAGCACCTTGAGTTAGTTTATGTTTGAGCCAAGACACAGACATTGGATTGCTACTAAACATATTCTCAGATTCTTGAGAGGATCCATTGCATATGGACTTAGATACACTTCCAGTGGAGGAGTATTGCTTCATGGTTATGCTGATTCAGACTGGGTTGGGAGCTCAGTGGATCGAAAGAGTGCTTCCAGATACTGCTTAAGCTTGGGTTCAACTATGATATCTTGGTCAAGCAAGAAACATAGCTCTATAACACAAAGTACAGCTGAAGAAGAATATATAACAACCAATAATGCAAGCAAAGAAGTAGTGTGGTTGAGAAAGCTTATGTCTAGGTCTTATGTCTAGGTTGTTTCAAGAAAGATTAGAAACAATCGTTATCCATTGTGATAACCATATTTGTTTAAAGATCACAGAGAACCCAATCTTCCATGACATATCAAAGAATATTGAGATGAAATATCATTTCATCGGAGACATGGTCCAAAGACGTATCGTCAAGCTGCAATACATTTGTACTGATGAGCAGATAACAGATATTTTGACTAAGCACCCGTCACTTGGAAAATTTGTGTACTTCCGGGACAAGCTTGGTATGGCAGAAAATGTGTCCCTCATTAGAGGGAATAGCAACATCAAAAGATATTCTCCAATGTGAGGCCTTAAGTGGCCACCTTGAAGCTAGCCAGGGAGATTTGGAGAATCAACCAGTCTTGTGAGGTATTGACAAAAGCCAGGGGGAATGTACAACCTCTGTGAGTCAAACCAAAATTCAAGATGAATGAGATGCTATGTAAGTCTAATGCAAAAGTCAGGGGGAATGTACAACATCTCTGAGCATAGACAGACTAGTGCAAAAGTCAAGGGGAACATACAACCTCTATGAGCCTAGTCAAGTCTTGTGAGCTTTGTGTGTCAAAGAAAAAGTCAAGACAAGTATTGTGAGCTTTGTGTGTCAAAGCAAAAGTCAAGACAAGGAAATGTGAAAAAATTCTCCTAGGTCTTCATGATGATCTATGAGCATTCCTTAGGGACTGGCCACCCTTAAGTGAAATAACTCTAGCAGTTGACCATGGTTAAGGAGAAATGGATAATCACATTCCAAGATCCTTATATGCATAAAGATATGAAATGTCTTGTGATATATTGATCATGTCAACAAGTCAATGATCATGTGCAATAGAAAGAACTGTGTGGATTTGGATGCATGAAGAATACCCTCTTCGTTGAGAGGGAGTATTAAAAATTAAAGTAGCTTCAGAGTTTATTCTTTCCCAAGCAGCTCTCCAAAGCTTCTCTCCTCAAGCTACTCTCCTCAAGTAGCGCTCCAAGCTTCTCTCCTCAAGCAGCTCTCCAAGTTTCCAACTTTCCTTAAGTTGCCCCCTTGCTATTTGTCCTTAAGTTACCCCCTTGCCAACTATCCCTATGTTGTCCCTTTCCCACCTATCCTAGCTAAGTCAGTCCTAACCTAAAAGGTATTCCTAACCTAAAGTTCTCATCCTAACTTCTATCCTATATAAAGAGAAGGATTCACCCTCTTCGTCATTCATTATTTTTTATATCGGTTTTGATATATGAGTTGAGTAATCTCTATTTATGAAGGAGAAGCTAAGCTATTTCTATGGGAGCAACCTGGTCTTATTCTGATGAGCAACTAAGCTATTTCTGTGGGAGCAGACTAGTCTTATTCTGAGGAGCAGCTAAGCTATTTTTGTCTAAGTTATTCTGAGGGAGCAACCTAGTCTTATTCTGAGCAATAGTTAGGAGGTTCATTTATCAGGCTATCCTGGACAACAAAAATTTGTTTGTTTTGAACAACAATAGTTTCTTTGTTCTAGACAACATCCAAAGGTTGTTCTAAACAACAACTAAGAGGATTTTTGTAGCAGCTGATAGCTCTATTTTTGGACAACAAATAGGAGACAGAGTTACTATGTTCTGAGGTCAAATCTGAGGCAACAGAAAGGAGGACAACAAATCTGTTATGAGCATATTTGAGGGAAGATTTGTAATAAAGGCTTAGTACTGTTGTCTTGTAAGTTCATTGTAATTGTTTGACTGATCAATATATCACAGAAGTTTGTCGGGTTTTCTTCCCCTTGAGGTTTTCCCAGGATAAATACTTGTGTCTTTATGATTGATTGTTTTTAGACTTTAGTTTATCTGCTTAAGATTTGAAAGAACACTATTGTTATATTCTATATCTATTTATGCTTGAAAATTCAACATTTTGGGTGGAGGATTTGGGGAAATCTTTCACGATCTTAAATGTTTACGACCCTTCCCAGGATCGTCGTCCTTATTGGGAAAACCTTTTTAACTCATCCTTTTTAGGAAGTGAAGACCTCATTATGGCAGGGGATCTTAATTTATCCTTGGATGTTGCAGATTCCTAGGGACAGATGGCTCATCTAGACTCTCTATCAGATTTGTTTCGCCATAACTTAGGTGAAAAGGGCCTGATTGACATTATCCCTATTCGACTAAGCCCCACTTGTAGAAACAAGAGGATAGGGGAGGGTAGCATCACAAGAAGACTTGATAGATTCCTAATTTTAGAATCCCTTGTGGTCTCCCCGTTGTTATTTAGGAAATGGGTGGGGTTGGGTGGTGAGTTGGATCATCACCCTATTTTTCTGAAAGTGGTATGAAGAAGGAAAAAAACAACAAGCCCTTTCAAACTCAGTTCTACCTAGCTAAAGAAAGAAGAGTTCATAAATATGGTGAAGGAGACCTGGCCCCCATTAACCAGGACGATAGGGTTGCAATATCATTTGCCAGAAATCTGAAGTGCCTGAAGGTAGCCATAATTAACTGGGCTTGAAGAAAGAAGCAACTAGAGCAGTGTGAGTTAATAGATATAGAAGAAACAATGCAATCTTTTTATGACTCAGAGGATGGGGGTTTTTCTACTCTGGAGTCAAAGGAAGAAATTGTATCCTTGGAGAAAAAGGGGAGACAAATTTTGGAGACAAAAGAGGTAGAATGGAGATTGAAGAGTAGAGATATGTGGCTACAGAAGGGGGATGAGAATACAAAGTTCTTCCTAGTCTATGCAAAAGGGAGAAAGATGGAAAATACCATCTGGAGCCTACAATATGACTCAAGCAGACTCCTCTCATCCTTTTGTTACCCATAATTTTGGTCGTCATGATGATGTATTAATGATGGTGTACTCAGGCTCTTCATTAGAACTTTCTCCTGAGAAAAGTTACTTTCTTCTCTTTCCAGAAATATCATTTTTGAAGAAGGTTCACAGGCTGCTAGTATAGTTTCCTGCGACAATGCATGATTCTCGCAGGCTACCTTAAGCCAGGGTGCGAGAAGTTCGCACTGTGTGTAACTACTAGGGTGCAAACACTTTCTAAAGAAAGGAAAAAGATGAATTCTAGAAGGGAATCTTCTAGAAGGATGAGATGGCATTCGAATGGTTATCTAAGTACTAGATTTCCTGATATTTTGGGATCATTCTTATCCAAGTAACCAATTCATTCTCTCCTATATATTTATTGGATTCTCATGGAAAAGGTTAGAAGCAAACAAGCAAGAGAGACATTGGAGAATTAGTGAAAGATTGTGTGAAGGACTGAAGCTACAGCAGCTAGGGAACTCCAGCAAGTTTATCAAAGGTGGTTGATCTTCTTCATGCAAGTGAGAAAGTGTGTGTGTCAAAGCTAAGGGTCGTCGAAAGGAAGTTTGCAACATCAAGGCTCAAGTTGTAATCCTTACTTTCCATCAATATAATACAGTAATGTGTCCCTTTCCCATAAAGTTAATTCCACTTTATTGTATAACTCCTTGATCATATACATAGATTAATTATTGAATAGATTGTGCTTTCTTCACTTTGGTTGGTTTGTATTGTCTTAATCTTGACTGTACGAGAGCACTGGAGCGAAGCAGGAGCAACAAAGACCAAAGGAAGCGATCATAAGGTATGTTCTTTAATCATGCCTCCTATTACATTCAATAGTTAAAATCTAGGGAAAGAGTATCATTATGTCTTGCTTTGTTCTAGATCCAGGTGGATCTAGGGAGATCGGTTTGTGTCCGCCCTTACGGATTTATCCAATAAAAAAATTGGCGACTCCACTGGGGAACAATCCTATTTTATTTGTGTCTTTTTGTGTTTTTCTGTGGGCATTTGCTCTGGTTTCATTTTTCTCTGATCCTATCAGTCTCTAAGTCTTCAGGATATCCTGATTGACCTCCTGAGTCCAGAACCCTTTTTGAATTTTACTTCATTTTTCAAATTTTTGGATATGTTCAGGAATTCTCGCACTACACTTCACTGCAGCCTGCGAGAACTGGTAAGGTTCGCACCCTGCCCATAGGTTTCAGTGCGAGGTTCTCGCACCTTGCTCAAAGGTCACCTGCGAGAATCAGTGATTCTCGCACTGTGTAATAGTGCTTACCTACGAACATTCTTTTTCAAAATTTTGAAGTTGAGTTTTGGTCTTTCTAACTGCTCAGATTAGTTGAATTACCTCTTATGGGTTTCTTGGACCATTGATTGATCAATTTCTTGCTTTAGTTTGCATGTGTGAACGGTTTTAGGGTTTCAAGGTTTTTCTTGTTCTTTGTGTCTTGATTTTCATTTCTTGACTCTTCTTGGCAAAACCATTCTCTCTGATTTCAGATTCTGAGTGTTTTTTATTAGTTGAGAACCAGTGATTGGTTGAAGGTTAAGCTTGCTTGGTTTTCTCTTTTGCTTATTGGTTTGAGAGATCATTTTCTTTTGCATTTGAAAAGATTACATTGGTTTGATTTGTATTTTTTCTTTCATTGAAAGAGTAGATTGGGTTATTCGCTTGTTCATTGATTTGATTTTCTGTACTCTCACTATCATAGTTTGAGTCCTTTTTGGAAAGTGAACAAGTTTTTTCTTTCAAAGAATTCTTTTCGTTTTAGAAAACTTTGAAAAACAAATTTTAGAGATTGTTGAAGCTTTGAAAAAGACACAATAGAGACTTTTCATTTGCTATATGATTGTTTGCAGTGACATTTGAAAGGAAATTTTGGATTGTAGTTCAAGGTTGATTTGGAAAACTTTCTCTCTCTCCCATACATAGGATTCATTGAACGTAAAGTGATACATTTCATTCTCATCCTTGCATTATTGGGTCAGAGTCATACAACATAAGTTTC
The DNA here is from genome assembly GCA_009831015.1 of Picea engelmannii. Taxonomy (NCBI): domain Eukaryota; kingdom Viridiplantae; phylum Streptophyta; class Pinopsida; order Pinales; family Pinaceae; genus Picea; species Picea engelmannii. Next base: position 858,972 of record ML779009.1, on the reverse strand, counting down.
ACTTCCGTTACCTTCGAGTAAACAACAGCTCTTAAAAACATTACGTAATCCTAAAATTTATCTAGTAACTCTTTTCTAGGGATCTTTTACACCAACATTTAGCTGGGATAGTGCTTTGGAGTAGGAAGAGAGATACACTCTCCAAAAGCTCAAAACACACAATAGCATCTTGAGTTAGGGAGTGTTAAATTCCATTTGCAACATATTGTCCTGGGAAGCCCTTCTAACACAAGGGTCAGGCACTAGGTCGCATTGGTGTTGGCAGAGTTACTCACCCTGCTTTGTTGACATCAATGTAGATATTGCACATATTACGGGGGTCACTCAGAGGTATACCCACAATGATGAGTGGAAGCCTTTTGAGTTGATTTCGGGCTAGATACCCTGCCCTTGCGTGTGGATCAGACTGTCGACTGTTCCCCCAGGCTTTATTGTTGTTGGTGGTGACCTTAGTGGCCTATCTCTCTAGGTTCTTACCCAAGGTGACTGTGGAGGGGAAAGTCTTAACGGTACCTGGAATTGACGTTGACCAAACTCACTCGGGCTCCTTGGAGGGTATACCCACGATTATGTGTGGGAGCTTGCACTAGGGTGTAAGTCTGTTAAGCAGGTCGTCAGCGTAACTTTTCCACCCTAGCCCCGCCCCTTCTCATCTCGTTGTTGCGACGTTGGATTTCATCACCAACTAGTGGCTTCGAAATTAGAAGGCCTTGTTTGTCTGGTGATTGCTTCCTAGATTTTGTTTACTAGTGCATGTTGTTTGTTTCTCGAAGTTGACCTTAAGAATTTCTTCGCGGAGCTTGTCACTCGTTTACAATTGCTCCCCCACGTCGTTCACGTAGAATGCAAGGTTTATCTCCAGAGCATCTGGACGGTTCTCAACACTTGCCTACCAGTACACCTAAGGGCTCTCCTCAACAGAGTGAAGTCTTCATTGTCCATACACCACAAGTGGAAACAAGTGAAGTCCCAGTTGTTACCACACCATAAGTGGAATCAACTGATTCTCTAGAACCTTTTCGAATTACCAATACTAGAGAGGACTATAGCATTCGCCGTGGTGAACGACCTTTTGTGCGATTAAATTCTTCTGGAGAAGCATTTGTTACATCTTCTGAATCAGTCGTTGGGCCTTTTCCCGGTATAGAAGGCCAAGATCCTTTTTGGTCAGGTAATTTCCGAAGGGTCCTTTTTGGTACTGAGTCACCTACAGTCTACGAAATCAGCCCTCCGGTGTTTTCTGAGACAGAGACTATACCAGTGACTACCACTTATCACTTTGTTCTCCCAGACGAGATGGCCCATCTCATGAATACTACGAGTGTCCCAACCAGGATTACTACAGCTAGTCTTGCTCCTATCAATACCCAGCAAATGACTGATGTCATTCCGACACTACCACCAGAATACCATGCGTTGAATGCTTTGTTGAATTCTTCTGTTCCAACACCTCCGCAAACCCCATCTGGTACTCCTAGAGGTCCTTCTGGGCATAATATTCCCGGTTTTATTCCAACACTCCCTCAATTTCCTTCTGGCAATCCTAATCCTAGTGGCACTATACCGTCCATTACCTCAAACTTGCAGATTCATGTTGGTGGACAAGGTGGTACGATTCCATTTCCTCTTACCGGACACAATCCACTTGCTACACAACCTACGATTGGTACACAACTTCTGGTTGGAACTCCACCTATGATAGGGGGACCAACCCCACCTTTTGGACAAAATATACCTTTTGCTTTGGCCCAGTATTGGAATCAGATGCTACAAAATCTTCTTCAAATGACTGGGGGGAAACAAACTGTCCCTACTATAGGCCAACCCTATCCAGGTATACCCAATCCTATTTAGGGTCAGGGTCACAATGCTCAAACTCAGGTCCCTACTCAAATTCAAGGTTACAATCCTTGGAACTACTATCCTCTCCAACCACCACCGAATCAGCGGGGATCTTTGCACTATGGACAGACTGCATACGAACCTACTAGTTTGCCGACAGGGCTTCCACCCCAAAGTCACCAGTATCCGCAGGTGAATCGACAGTTACCTTTTCTTGCTACTTTGGATTTTCCAGATTTGTCTAGGATTCTAAATGATCCTATTCGTCACTCTCCCCAATGGCCCGTTATTCCAGCCAAGCTTCCATCAGACATTCCTAAATTCGATGGCAAGGTGGGAGAGGACCCGAACAATCACGTTATGACTTTTCACCTATGGTGTTCATCCAACTCATTGATGGATGACTCTATTCGTTTACATCTTTTTCAATGAACCCTTACCGGTTCTGCTGCGAAGTGGTACATCAAATTGCCACGAGGTTTCTTCTCTGATTTCAACACCCTAGCTATGGCTTTCCTTACCCATTACCAGTTACCGATCCGTTATGATACCGGGACTGAGATTTTGACTTCCTTCAAACAGACTAAAGGCACTCATATATCTGATCATATCCATGAGTGGCGAAGACATTGACGTCTCATTAAAATTGAACTCCCCGATCAGTTACTGGCCGAACGGTTTACAAAGTCATTTGTGAATGAAATCGGTAAAGACATTTCCATGGGTGGTGTTGTCATGGAGGAGCAGGCTATAAGTCATGCTCAATATCTTGATCTCGTTTATTTGCAAACGGGAACACTTTACGATTTTCTACCTGAGTTACCTCGTCCTGGTACTTCCAGCACTTCAACTACTCCAGCTGCCTCACATGCAGCTGATGATGTGATTGGTACTGCCCAAGCCCATTCACATTTGGTTTCAATTACGACCCCTAAATCTACCTCTTCTAATGTTCAAAATGCTTCGTCTCCTGCCACTTCCACCGGTAAAACTTCTGAGGTGAACGTCGTTCAATCTACCCCTACCGGTAAAAATAAATCGAAAAAAGGGAGAGGCAAGAATAAGGAGGGTAAAAATAATAATCAAACAGAGCAGCCTAAAAATACACCTGTTGAATATCGGGATAAGCGCAAACCCCGCTAGCCTTGCCTTATCTGTGGTGATGATCACTACACCAAGGATTGTCCAAGACGTGTCGAGGTTACTAAGTTCCTTCAAGGGACCTCAAATCCCTCTACGCCGACAGTCTTGTCCCAACCTTTCGCGTCCCAACAACAGGCTCAGTTGGTCATCCATGACCAACCATCTACTTCTACCACATCATATGTTTTGATGTGTACTAGTGATTCTAAGCCAAACAACATTGCACTCACAACTAGAGCCAAAGATTATACTCCGTCTAAAGAGAAGGTTGACGATTTACCTCCTGCTTTGGTACAACCCTCTCCACCGACTCCACCTACCAACGGTCCTCTTCATCTCGAACGACCTAGCCCTGATACAGTTCTACGACCACCCCCTAAAGGTGTCGTTAGGAAATCGGCTTTCAATCCTCATGCTCATGTGGCCCAGAACTACAGCATTGTGGAAGATCTGGCCCAGGCACCTTTAGCGATGTCAGCCCTTGAAGTCCTTCAGTCTTGTCCTGCACAACGGAAGGCACTGTTAAAAGCTATAGATGGAATTGACCCGACAGATACGAATTTGATAGTCTTTGATTTGAATGATCATATTCCAAGGTTACCCCCACAACTTGCATTCCAGATACAAGTTGTTGTTTCTGACAAGAACATTTGCCAAACTATTATCGACGAGGGTGCTTCAACGTGTGTAATGTCTTTTGCTTGTTGGAAAGCCATTGGCTCTCCTCCCTTGAATGAATCACAAAACACTCTTAAAGCCTTCAATGGCTCTGGTTTTAAGCCTTACGGTGTTCTTCCTTCGTTGCCTGTCACACTAGAAGGTAAGACGGTCCAAGTTGAGGTGGAATTTTTTGACGCTCCCCTTGATTATAATCTTTTACTTGGCCGTAGTTGGATCGATTCCATGCACGCCATTGTGTCAACCCTTTTCTGTGTAGTACGTTTCCCTCATCAAGGAAATGTTGTTACTGTTGACCAACTCGCCTTCTTCAATTCTGATACTCGTACTGGCAACGTGTCGTTTATTGCTAAAACCTCGTCGGGTTATGAGAATGTCGGTGTAGGTCCTTTAAAGGACTCCTCGTTAATGGGTACTTTCCCCATTCCACCACCCGATATTCCACGCCCGTCTGTTGCTTCTATCAACATGATCTCCACTATGCCTCATGACCTTCCTGCGTCACACGACCCTTGGATTGTCCCTGACCATGGAGATCATTTTCGTTTCGGCGACGTCATGTCGTTAAGTCTGGTTGAGTCTGCTTATCAAGCCATTCAATTGGCAACACCTTCTACCTCTTCTCTTGATGAGTTGTCTCCCGATCCTTTTCGTGTTGTTTTTCCCACTGACGAGATGATCATGTCCGTCATGGAAGACACCCCTTGGGATGATGGGCATCATCGTTCCATACTCTTTCTAGAACAACACACTCTTGAGAACTACCAATGGATTTCAACTCCGTCGACCGTTGTTGTCATTTCGACGGTTCCTGCGACTTCACACAATGTGTTTGTTGAAGGGAACCTAAGTAACATCTCGCCCATGATCCCCATTGTCATATCCATTAAACCTGGGATAATCGAAAATGTTCATATTGGAGCTTCGTGTTCTTCCGACGAAATCGTCACCTATACGTCTCTGTTTAAATAATTTCGTGACATCTTCGCCTGGAGTTACGAAGAGATGCCAGGTATCGACCCTGCTATTGTTGTACATGAGATAAAGACATACCCTGGAGCTAAACCTGTCCGGAAACGCCTTCGTCCAGTCCACCCATGTAAAGCGGCGACTATCAAGCTTGAGGTTGAAAAACTTCTCAAAGCTGGCTTTATTTGTCCCGTGGCTCTGACAGAATGGGTTTCCAACCCTGTTCCAATTGATAAGAAAGGGGGCAGTATTTGTGTATGTGTTGATTATAGGGATATTAACAAAGCCTGTCCAAAAGACAACTTTCCAACCCCTTTCGTCAACCAGATTGTCGATGACTGTGCCGGAAGTGAAATCTTCTCTCTCATGGATGGTTTCTCCGGCTATAATCAAATTAACATCGCTCCCGAGGACCAACATAAAACTGATTTTATATGTCCTTGGGGTACTTTTTCCTATAGGAAACTTCCCTTCGATCTTAAGAACATTGGCGCGACATTTCAACGTGCTATGTCTTATGCTTTTCATGATATAAAGCATATCGTTCAACCCTATTTGGACGATTTACCAGCTCATTCTATGCGCAGAGTCGATCACCCTACCCACCTTCGGGCTATTTTCGTTCGTTGTCGGTTCTATCGTATACGATTAAATCCTCATAAATGCGTTTTTTGCGTAGAATCCGGCCGTCTTCTGGGTTTTATCGTTTCGTGTCAAGGGATCCGGGTAGATCCTATTAAGGTTGAGGCGATTCTTAATCTCCCTCCTCCTTCTACACTACGCCAGTTGCAAAGTTTGCAGGGGAAAGCAAACTTTCTTCGTCGTTTCATCCCTAATTACACCGAGATTACTCGTGGTTTTACACGGCTACTAAAGAAAGATTCAGAGTTCATCTGGGATACCATGGCCAACAATGCTTTCGAAGCTTTGAAGTTGTCCCTCACACGAGCTCCGCTTCTCTTTCCTCCTAATTATAGTCGTGATTATTTTCTTTATCTTACTGCCTCCGAGTATACTATTTGCATGGTTCTCGTCCAAGAAGATGATGCGCATGATCAACATGTTATTTATTACTTGAGTCAAAGTCTCACATCAATTGAAATAAAGTATCAACATGTTGAAAAACTGGCCTTGGTTGTCGTTCAAGCTGTTCAACGCTTCCGACATTATATCCTCTCACGAAAAACTACAGTGATTTCTCATTGCAACCCTATGCAACACATTTTGCAATGTCAATTGCTAGGGGGAAAATACTCCAAATGGATTGTCATACTCCAGGAGTTTGACTTGGAATTCGATCGCACCACGTCTAAGAAATCCTTAGTTTTTGCTGAGTTAATATGCAATTTTCCTCACTCTGCCACTGAAAATGTAGCAGTAGATTCATTACCCGATGAATCTCTTTTCCTTATTAGCACTGACGATCTTTGGTATGGCGATATCATTATATATCTCCAAACCCAGACTTTTCGGTCTGCTTTGTCTAGTACCGAACGACGTCGCATCTGCTATCAAGATCATCAATACATTATCCTCGGGGATACTCTTTACCGTCGGGGTATTGACTCTATTTTTCGACGTTGTCTGACGTTTGATGAAGCCGAGAAAGCTCTGAATGACTGCCATTCTGGAGCATGTGGTGGTCATATGTCTGGGTATGCTACTGCCCAGAAGATCTTACATGCAGGTTATTTTTGGCCTTCCTTGTTCAACGACTACATTACTGTCGTTCAGAAATGCCATGCCTGCCAAACCTACAATCAGAAACTTCGGTCACATCCTTCTCCTCTTCATCCTGTAGTCTCAGTTGGTCCTTTCGAAAAATGGGGCATTGATTTCATGACATGTCACCCTCACTCGGTCGGGGGGCATGGTTACATCATTGTAGCTGTTGATTACTTTACAAAATGGGTCAAGGCAATGCCAACATTCGATAATACTAGAAAGACTGCAGCCTTGTTTCTTTTTAACCATGTCATAGCTCGTTTTGGTGTTCCTCAAGCTATCGTCACTGATCACGGTAGTCACTTTAGGAATTTTATGATGTCTGAACTTACGAAAAATTTGGGTCTTCGTCATGATAACTCAACACCCTATTATCCGCAAGCTAATGGCCAGGTCGAAGCGATCAACAAAGTTCTTATAACTATGCTTCGACGGATGAGAGGAATTCATAAAACAAGCTGGCACACAATGTTGTTTTCGGCATTGTGGGCATACCGGACATCTGTTAAATCCACTACGGGGTTTACGCCTTTTCGATTGGTCTGTGGTATGGAAGCCATTCTTCCTATAGAATGTGAGATAGCCTCTCTAAAGCTAGTTGTCGAACTCTTACCCAATACCTCTGCTAAAGAAGAACGTCTATTGTATCTGATGCGATTAGACGAAACTCAACGTGACGCCACTCTAGTAATAGAAGCCCAGAAGAAACGTGTCAAGGCACAGTATGACAAACATGTCAAGCCTTACATTTTCTCCGAAGGAGATCTTGTTCTTCTCTATGAACAGGATCGAGATGTGTTAGGAGCTAGGAAATTTGAACCCATGTGGCGAGGTCGTTATATTGTTCCCCGATTTTTGGAAAAATGAGCATATGAGCTGGTAGATTACGATGGTATCCCTTTGAGTGAACCCAGGAATGGGTTGTACTTGAAGAAGTACTATGCATAAATCATTTGTGCACAAGTACTTGTATTTTATGTATCATACTTTGTGTGTGTTACTTTAGTTTGCTTTTGATGTTATCTAGTCTCTGCCCTTATGTACGTTGTGTTTGATTGCCAGATGTCGGAGTATTCGCTACCCTATATTGGCTTCGCTGATGGTGCTAGCCGTAGTACTTGAAACCTAGCTTCCGCTGCGTGGTCAATCTATGCCCCAACAAACGAACTTGTATCTTTACGAGGTGTATGCCTTGGCCGTGCAACCAACAACATTGCAGAGTATAGCGTCGTTATTGAATTATTCGTTGATGTTATCTTGCTCGGAATTCATCATTTGCTTGTGCGACTTGATTCCCAGCTTGTAGTACTACAGTTAAGTAATATCTACTCTATTCGAAGTCCTACTTTGTTACGAGTGTATTTGCGAATTTGCCTCTTGGAACGTTATTTTGATCACATTGAATATCAACATATTCCTAGATGTCTTAATACATTAACAGATGCATTGGCTAATTATGTATTGGACAGACATTTGAACCATTTATAAATCAAACACATTAAAATTCACACAATA
>ML779009.1:802027-826807 GCA_009831015.1 Picea engelmannii | reverse complement strand
TGAATTACCTTGGTTCAATTAAATTATCTTGGATCAACCAATTTAAAACAAATTTTATATTTCTTAGGTCAATACAAAATTCACATCCTCTAACTACAAAATCCATACAAAACAATAATTGTTTTCCAAGCTCATATTTCTTCATGTTGGCTTGCAATTAATTGTGGGTTAATATGGCATTACCATATTACAATGTAATATGGTAATCCCATATTACATTGTAATATGGAAATGCCATATTACATTGTAATATGGTATACCATATTACAATGTAATATGGTAATACCATATCTTGTGTAATTTTTTTTTTTTAACTTAATGCCATCATCGCAATATCGACGATAGTTCATCGGAAAAAAATTGCATTTTGACCACCGTGGCAATAGCAACGAACTTTCATCGCAAGCTGCCACAGGTTTTCATCACACATATAGCATCTTCATCGTAACTTTGGTCTTGATGAATCAATGTCATCGTTATTTCCACGGGTATTCGTCACAAGTTTCCACGATTTTTCGTCGCACATACAACATCTGCATCGTAAGTTTTTGACTTGTCATAAATTTTCGTCGCAATTACGACGAAATTTCGTCGTAATTGCCACGGTTGTTCGTTGTACTTGCGACGTGGTTTCGTCGTAATTGTGATGATGCAAAGGGTTAACTAAACTTGAAGGTGGTGACACATGGAGAGATAATTCCGTCGATGTTTCCAGGCACACCTGGATCGTCGATAGAGCGACGAAATTATTCCGACGAAAAAAAAACTCAGCTTTCATGGAAATTGTGACGGATAAGTGTGGCAATATCAACGAAAAACCGTCACAAATTTGGTCATATGTACTAGTGCCTCCCTAGCTGAGAGGGAGTGTTGATGATTGCAGTTATGTGAGACATTCTCCAGCTTACAAACCTGAGAGATGTTGAACATTGTAGCTATGTGAGATATTCTTCAGCTTGCAAACCTGAGAGGGGTGTGTGGTTCTTATCTGAGACAGAGTTGGAATGTAGAGATAACCTCCTCCTTACAGAGAGTTGAGAAGAACTCTAGATGTTTGTCATGTGTAACGCAGTGAGAAAGGAGATATGTAGAGTTGGACGTGCATGTGGCTGAGCACAAGGTGAATGTATGAAATCCCAAAGTGTTGGGTGCATCATCATGAGAACAGAAATGAAGATGATGTATTAGCCTCCTCTGAGCAGAAGAGTTGACAAGAAAATCCAGATGACTATTCTGAGTAATGCATTGGGAAAGAATATCTGTTGAGTGGACGTGCATGTGGATGAGCACAGGTGAATGTGATCCTACTGGTTGAGCACTAGTGAACAAGTGGTTCTTCTGTGTAATGAAATGAGCCAGAGATATGGACATCCATATGGATGTGCCCCTAGTGGATGAGCACTAGTGGGTGTATAAGATCCTGTGTTATATTGTTCAAGAGTCAGACCTTCCTGTAACCGTAATTGTAATGTAAAGGATGCAGGTCAGCCCCACCTTAATGTGATTAATAATTAATGTAAAAGATAATTAATATTGTAATTATTAATTATATTTTGAGTTATTGAGGTCGGCCCTATTGTTCCAATAGACACATCATTTGACATGACAAGTCTTATATAAATAAAGGTGAATCCCATTGAGGAAACACACTTATCATTGTGTCATCTCATGATTTCAGAAGTTGTGGTATGAAATTATGAGAATTGCAGCACCCTCTTGTGTGCTAGTTTTGGTGATGGTGTGGAAGGTGTTTCTCTTGATGAATATAGAAAAGGATTGGTTGGGTTTTATTCCCTTGTTGAGAAGGGTTTCCTAGGATACTTCTTGTGTACTTGTGCATGGATCTTCTTCTTGTGATCTTGGTTTATTGCAGTAGTTATGGTTTAATTAATAGTTGACAGAAAATTTAAAAGCAATACATGAGCCATAGCTCACTGAAAATATAACAATAAGTGGCCATAATCCACAATGTCTACACATCTTATGGAAGACAGGGAAAAACAATTTACATGGAGATTTTTCCTTTCACCCTACTTCCTTTTGATGAGGGCCTTAAGTACTTGGGGTTCCACCTAAAACCTAACAAGTATAGAAAAGAGGATTGGTGGTGGATTTTGGAAAAACTTGAAAAGAGACTCAAGATCTGGTGTTTTCGATGGTTGTCCAGGGCAGGTCGAATGATCCTTGTCAAGACGGTGCTATAAGCAATTCCGATGTATTGGATTTCATTAGCATCGGTGCCAAAAGGAATCTTGGAAAGGATTAGACGTCTATGCTTTAGATTTCTTTGGGTCGGGAAAAAAGAACAGTTTGTGATGCCTTGGGTCAAATGAGAGACACTAGCGATCCCCAAGCCGTTAGGTGGCTGGGGTCTAAAAAATATACACCTCTTTGCAAAGGCCCTGGTAGCCAAATTAGGGTGGCGATTGATCACAAATAAAATTTTATGGATGGAAATGGTTACCCAGAAATATATACGACCAGATTCTTTGGAGGATTGGATCAGGAGGCCATCAAAAGCTTCATTAAATTGCTCCATTATCTGGAAGGCCCTCACTAAATCCTTCTCTATTATAGGAGATGGGTTGGCATGGCAGGTCGGTTTAGGCTTGAGAATCATATTGGGAATGGACCTTTGTCCGGGAAGTGGGAGAAGTCATTTTCTTCCTTCAGAACTGATCAACTCTCTTCGTGATCGAGGGATCTTCTCTTTGGCTCAAGTTGTTGATCCCCTCCGGAATTTCGTATGGGGTCAAGCATGGAAATCAACAATGCAATTAGGACCAGAGGTATATTTTGTGATTAGTTGGGGGGAGTATATCAGATCCCTTATGGAAATCCATATCCATATTACAAAAAAGTAGGACCAATTGGTATAGAAATATAATCCATTTGGGGTATATTCTCCAAAAGAGCATTATTCACAACTACATGTGGACCTTTTTCAATAGGACCCTGAATGGTGGTGGAAAGGGATTTGGAAGTTGAAATTTAATTTAAAATCTCACCTTTTCTTGCGTTGTCTTATTAAAAAAAAGTGCCAGCATGGGACAAAATGAAGACAAGGTCTTTGTAAGGGCCTTGGTGGTGCCCACTCTGTAAGGAAAATGATGAATCGACCCACCATATGTTCATAGCGTGTCATTTTACATGTCAGATCTGGACGGTCTGTTCCACCTCCCTAAATCAGTCGTGTAGGTGGCAGGGTCAGAGTATTGAAGAAGCATGGAAATTGTAGTCCGCAAACCCCCTTATAAAAAACATAAAATCTCTTCCTTTTCTTATAAACTAAGGGGTATAATTGGATATAAACACAACCATCTTCAAATATTGTCCATCCTTACCTGAACACATTTCTACACAAAGCCTCAACATCCTATCCCATTTTCCACAAGGAAAGGACCTGTCACCAGTCAAGGAGGTGGTGACAAAAGAAATCGACAGTGGAAATCCATGGGCCTATTTCGATGGGTCCTCACAAAATGAAGGCTCGCTCTATGGAGGGGGAGCGGTCCTTCATCTTTCTATCACCCATACTTTCAAATTAAATATGGACCTAGGGCTAGGAACAAATAACTATGTAGAGTTATTGGCTTTAAAGTTGCTTCTATCCTTCATCGGGGAAAAAGGGGTAAACTCGTTGCAAATTTTTGGGGATTCCATGGTGGTGATTAATTGGATCATAAAAGCTCAGATATGTCATAATATTAGAATACAACCACTCTTGGAGGAGTTTTTTGTGATCTTGGATTCTTTTAACTATTTTTCTATTCACCATGTCTACAAGGAGAGAAAAAGGGTAGCAGACAACCTTTCAAAAGAAGGCTTATCTCTTCCTTATGGGCAGTGGCTAGTTACAAAAGAGAAGGAAGGTTCAATTTTTTAATTTTGTCATAGTTCGTTTATAGAAGGCCCCTCTAGGGGATGGTTGAGCTCCTCCACATAACTCATGTAGTTAGTTCATACATGATCCACAGGTTATACAGATCTCACTTTTCGGAGCAGGTTTCAGTCATTTTTCGGACATGCTTTTTCCCGACATATGATACCAAATTTTTGTTTTCTGTATTATTCAGATTATATTTTTTTTGGCCCTTCCAGAAATGTTAATGTGGACTAGTAAGGGGTAGAATATTTGTAAGCAATATATGTGTAAAAAACAGAGGTATTTATTGATAGATGAAAATGTGGAATGCCCTTTGGGGGTTTCTTTTTGTATAATATTATATTTGAGGTACTGCAAGAGGTAACAGATCTAAAGGCATGGCTTCCATGCTTTTTTTAGAATGTAAATTTTCTTTCAAAATGAAATAAAATTTACGTTTTTTTTTCTACGGGAAAAATATTTATCTATATTTTTTCTATATTTTAACTTCACCATAGTTTTTGAATCACCCCAAATAGATCTTCCAACTTTAGTACATCCATCTAGTTGGAAGAAGGCCTAGTTATCACATGCCAAAAATTCTACACTAGTCCCTTAACTACTTCAATTAAATTCATGTCGAAATGAGATAGTTGATCCATAAACGAGGGACTTATAACACACTTCCTTCACCAACATGAATACATTGTGGAATTAATTTTCTGACTTCTGTTTCACTAATTAATGCAACAATATTTATTCTCTAAATGGATACAAGGTCTCTATTCTTGATTCAATCCCGATTACAACTCCTCTTGAGGATTAGAGGTATGGCCCACATGTTGGGGTAACCTGCACACATCAACTAACTAGTAACACAATAGAAATCATGCCAATAAAACCCAAGACTCTACAACTAATCTATCACTAAGAACTCTATCTTTGGTGCAACTCCTTTGCATGATGATATCCAACTGAATTAAATCTATCAAGATTATTAAGGTTGAGACTATGCTTCTTTGATCATTGTATGGGCGTGGAGGCTCTGCTCAAGCTTTGGTTCAAGGCTTGGTTACTTATTTGATACCATAGGCCAATAATAACCATCAATGATTTCAAGTGACTATGCTTCTATTGCTAGTAATAGATAAAACTATGCTATGTTAATACGACAATGCAAAGTCTTTGGAATTGTTTCCATACAAAATGAACAATGCTACCAACTTGTTATGTCATGCTTAGAGAATCGAGAGCTCTACTCAATGAACTAATACAAGTAAATGCTCATCAATATGATTATATTGTTCCAAGTAATAATAGTGTCATGAATCAACCTTTCTTCAATAAATAGAAATTAGCATACAATGGCAACATAAGGGAATGACATATCTCATACCAAAATATCGTGTATCTATACTCAACTCCATTCAACTTGAATACCAATTCAACCACATATATATGATTTGGAATTACCTAAACAAATCACATATATAAAATGACCATGGTTTAATACATGACATATTGTGATAAAAGGATTTATTATGTAAGCCATGCTTGAAATAAAAATCGACTCAATGGACTAGATGCCTATGCTTTTAATGGTCTACATCAAATAGAAACTAGCTTGTGTCTCTTTAATTATTCTTTCAACTATAATTCAATGATGATAATGGCTAAGTTATTGTTCTTCTTATGGTCTCATTCCCACAATGACCCCATGTGAAAATCCAACACAAAAATACATAAAAATATACATATGTGCCTCCAACACTTAATAGAAAGGTGAAATTGTCAATAAGAATGCCAACCCAATAAGCATCATGAGTTTTCCACTCCCCTTAACATGTGTGCGAGATTAAATTTAAATGATCATGTGAGAATTGGTTTTATCAAAAGGTGGCGAATGAGACAAATACACCAATGAAAAATCATTAAGAGAGCATAAATTACAATAGAATACAAGGTTTGAGTATGTGGCAAGAATTTGACACTTTAGTATAAGAGACAAAACAACAATTACATCCACTCGTACAAAAGTAGAGGAAGGGTGACCCCCATGAAGGAAGAGATTGTTGGGGCTAAGTATGGCCTATAAGATTTCCACGAGTGGGAATAGATCCTTAAAAAAATTGGCATGTAGAAGCCATGGCAAGCAAGAAAAGCATTTTTCCCCTCTCCAACCATCAATAAACAAATAAATTCAAAATTGGAAACTCTCTACAATAGTGCAACAACCATATAATGGTGTCCACAAATCTCCAATATCATAAATGAACCATTAGTGGAGGAAATAGAGCTATTAGCATTCATCTTAGACAAATGGAGAGTGAAACCATGAGAGAATTCCTCAAGAACAAATGAGAGATGAACTCTTACACCATCAAAAATTACCAAGTATCCATTAACACATAGTAGCTTCCATTAAAACTACTAGCAACAATTAAAAAAGGAGAAGGGAAACATATCTAGCACATATAAGAGATTCTCACTGCAAATAACATCAATCATATAATGGACACAATGATTTCACTTGGGGAAACCCAAAGGAATAAAAAAATAAAAATTGAATTGTTTGCTCACTCATATTTTGACAATTTTATTTGCAATGTAGTCAGATGGCTCTCTATGCATCCTCCTCTTCTTGGGTAGCAATCAACAAAAAAATTCCCTTTGAGAGTGAAATTACAAGAATAAATTGAGAGAGATGGGGTAATAAGAAGGCCAACAAAATGACCTTTCATTTCTTGTTCCTTAGTTTCTATCCTATTTTCATTTTATATTTTCATTTATTTCCTTTTTTCCTCTCATTTGTCTCATTTAACTTTACTTTGCATTGTCTTTTATGTCTTATCTAATCTTCATGTATTTTTGGCTGACATTTAGGTACTGATTCTTACAATTGTTGTCTTGGTTTGGATCCATTTTCGATCAATACCCTATTAGTGAAGGCCCACAAACCTCTTTGGCCTATTGTGTCAAGTCTATGATTTCCAATAGAACACTTTTGAAAGGATTTGCCATTTAATCTAATGAAATGAGATGTTTCCTTAAGCAATGATAGTTTCTTGGGATCTTGTTAATCATTGATTATGAAAATACACAACGGGATGCATTACAATCTTTTGAATGAGTTTTCTTACCAATTGTATGAAAATAATCCAAAAGTATTTAAAAATATGATTACTCATTTATGAAATTTTACCTACCTTTATGCCTAAAATTTTCCTAAAACAACCAAACTCTTAGAATTTAACAAAGATAGAAACCACTAACATTTAGTTGCATCATTTTTTATTCAAAATATTCTTTAAAACTTTTTTACAACTGATAAAAAATAGTTTGGTTAGCTTCTCACCTTCAAGGGATTCTGGGGCACTTTCATTCACCTAATTGTGTTTAGGATTTCTTTGGTGCATGTTACTTAGTTTAGGCAAGGATGATGAACTCGTAGTTTGGCACTCATCACCACTCTATTGTAGCATTCCCTTGGGAGTTCATATCCATTCAATTCGTTATGGGTGAAAATTGGGAGGAGACTGGACATGTTCATTGTTTGTTTGAGGAATGCTTAATTGTTCAAAAAATGGTTGCACCATGGGAAGCTCTTCACTGGAATTTTTTTCACCAATTGCTTCCCCAATTTCATCATTATTTGAATTAGTTCCAACCAAAATTGCCATCATTTACTCTTCAAAAAAAAATTGTTGATGAAAGAGTCACTAGAGGATAACTTGATGTCGGAATTATAATGGCCTCTACTAAAATCCTGTTCTTTTCTTATGGTGTTGGAATAGAAACAACGGTGGCATCCATTGTGCTAGAAATTGGAATAAAGGAGTAAAATCAAAGAGTGACCTCTATAGAAATATAGTGTTTTTCCATACCCAACCTTTCCTTTTCTCTTCCTTCAGTGACTTTTTCAATAGGTCAGTGTAATACTAGGAACCTTTAACCCAAATCATCTCTAATCTTGTAAGTATTAATCCCTAACCACTAAAACATATATAATATCACCACATATGGCCTCTCTCAGTGATGTTTAGCCTTTGATTACAAATATGGGTGCCATTAGTATTTTTCTCACACAAGGAATTGGACTTAAGTTATTTACTATCGCCATGGGAAGAAACAAGGATAGTTAGCGTCTAATTGGGAATATTGGCACCATTACTAAGTTTTTCTTAGCAAGAATGGGTCTTCAGGCCTCTACCCTGGTTGCAAGAGGAAGACAAGGGAAATAGGCACTAATAAAAGAATCTTAAGCTTAAGGGACATGAATGAGGCCTCAGACCACCACACAGATTTTTTCTAATGGGTATTTTTCCTTTGATTGTGATATGGGCACTATTAGAATGTTTTTCACATAATGATTGGTTCTTAGGGCCTTAGCCATAGACATTGAATGAAAAAAAGGTCTGTATGAAACTTCTTATGATCAAGAATTGTGAAACATTCCTCGAACCACCACACAAGTCTTATTTTGGAAAGCCTTGGCCTCCCATTATAAATAAGGGTTCTATTAGTAGGTTTTTCCCAGCTAGAATGAGTCTTAGGGCTTGTATCATAGTCGAGGGAGGATAAAAGGGACTTAGGCCTTAAATAAAGATTTTGAACCTCAAGGTTCATGAAAGGGGGATTGAAACACCACATAAATTCTCTCTAAGGGATATTTTGTCTTTGAGTAGGATATGATTGCCATTAGGAGGTCTTTTACACCACATATGGGACTTGGGACTTATACCATGGATATGGAAGGAAAACAAGGGCCTAAGACCCTAAGCAAATATTCTTTATCTCAAGGGCCATGAAAGAGGACTTGAATCACCAAATATATCATCTCTAAGGGATCTTTGGACTTTTTGTGGGACATGAATTCCATTAGGATGTTTTTCACACCGAGGATGAGTCTTGAGGCCTTAACCATGGTCAAGGAAGAAAAATAATCCTCATTACCAATATTAATCTTCACAACTTCGATCATTATGAAGGAGTCCTCAAACAACCAAATATGACTTCTTTAGGTGATCATTGGCCTACCATTATGAATATGGGAGCCATTAGTATGTGCTTCACCTAAATAATGAGTCTTGGGACATGTACCATGGCCAAGGGAGGAAAATAAGAACCTTAGGCCTTAAATGAAGCTTCTTAGGCTCAAGTGCCATGAAGGAGAACTCAAACCACTACAAATGTCCTCTTTATAGGATTTTTCCCTCTAGGTTTGGTATTAATGCCATTAGGAGGTTTTATGCACCATGGTTGGTTTTTGGTCCTTACCAATATATAAGGTGCCATTATAAGGAACCATGATGAATAGGGATACATAATTAGTAGTTTTTTCACACCAAGAATTAGTCTAGGGTCTTGTACCATGGTTGAGAGAGGAAAACAAGGATGTTCAAACCTAAATTGAGCTTCTTGGGCTAAAGCACCATGAACAATGATTTAAACCACCACATCGATCCTCTTTGAGAGATATTTGACCTTTGAATCAAATATTGATGTCGTTAGAAGGTTTTGAGCACCATAGTTGGGTCTTGAGGCCTTAACCATGGTCAAAGAAGGAAAAAAGGATCATTAGGCCATATATAAATCTTCACATGATCAAGCATTATGAATGAATTCTCAATCCTTGGCCTCCCATTATGAATATGGCTGCCATTAATAAGTTTTTCACAACAAGAGTGGGTCTTGGGGCCTATACCATGGGTAGGGGAGGGGGAAAAAATGGCCTTAGGCCCTAAAGGAAGCTTCTTGGGCTCAAGGTCCATGAATGGGAGCTTGAACCACCACATAGTTCCTCTCTAAGGAATCAATGGTATTGAGTAGCGATATGGGTACCATTAGAAAGTTTTTTACATTAGGCATGGGACTTGGGTCCTTAACCTTAATTAAGGAGGGAAAAAATATTCATCGTGCCCTAAATGAATCTTCTCAGGCTCAAGCATTCTGAAGGAGTCCTCAAACCACCACATAGGAATTTTGTAGGTGATCCTTGGCCTCCAATTATGAATATGGGATTCATCAATAAGTTTTTCACAATAAGAATGTGTCTTGAGCACTTACCATGGCCAGTGGAGGAAAATGAGGGCCTTAGGCCCTACAAGAAGCTTCATGGGCTTAAAGGCCACAAACAAGGACTTACACCACCAAATACGTCATGTCTATATGATCTTTGGCCTATGGGTTGGGTATGAGTGTCATTAGGAGGTTTTTGGCACCCCATATGGCACTTGGGGCCTTAACCATGGTCAATGAAGGAAGATAAGTTACTTAGGTCCTCTTTGAATCTTCTAGGGATTAACATTTATGAAGTACTCCTTGAACTACCACACAAGACCTCTATATGAGATATTTATCCTCCAAATAGTAATATGGACATCATTGGTACACTTTATATGAAAAAACTAATTATGGGGACCTATACCATGGTTGAGGAAGGAAAACAAAGGCCTTGGTCCCTATAAGAAGCTTATTGGGCTCAAAGGCCATAAACAAAGACTCACAGCACCGCATAGATAATTTATGTGGGATCTTTAGCCTCTGAGTTGGATATTAGTTCCATTAGGAGGTTTTTCACACCATGTATGACAATCGAGCCCTTGACCATGGTTAAGGATAAATCACAAGTTGCTTAAGCTCTATTTGAATTTTCTTGGGATCAAGCTTTATGTAATCCTTAAAAAATTATAAAACACCTCTATGGAGGATATTTGGCCTCCAATTAAGAATATGAGAACCATTAGTATGTTTTCACACCATCAATGGCTCTTACTGCCTTCACCATGGTCGAGGAGGAAAATAAGGGACTTAAAGGCCCTAAACAAAAAAATTAGGGCTCAACTACCATGTATGAGGCATTAAAGCACCACACATGCCCTCTCTATGGGGATCTCTACTCTTTGGTTGGGAGCACACAACAAATGGTTCTTGAGGTCTAGACCATGGTTGAGGGGGAAAGCAAGGGCCTTGGGCCCTAAATGAAACTTACAAAGATCAAGGGCCATGGACGAGGCCTCAAACCATCACACAAGCATGTAAAAGGGACATTTGGCCTCCTAATGGATTATAAATTCCATTAGTAGGTTTTTCATTTAAGAGGGATGGGCTTGGGGAAATTGACCATGGTCACGAGGGAGCTAGGTCCTTAGGCCTTAAAGAATATTTTTAGTATTGAAAATTATCTTTTGGAATAGGTTAAGAAGTAGTAGGTTTTATGTTTTAAAATGGAGCATGGTAAAAATAATGTGTGTTATAAGAAGGCACGTGATTTTTAGAATGCATGCACATTCTATGAACGTGCATTCTAGAAAAAATTTTACTTATGTGTTTGTTGACTTGTTAATTTAGATTCATCCCATAAGAACAAATAGTTATTTACATTTGTGAAAGATATTTTTAGGAAATTCCATCATTTACAATTGTGAAAATTATTTGAAGGAAATTCTATCATTAAGGTACTCAACTAGTGCACTAACCCAAACATATGTCTTATATTTTGTAAAAACAATAACATATCAATGTTTAAAAAACTAGAATTCAGGTAGTCATACAAAACTTGCATAAATAGTTGTGAAAGTATCTCCTATCATCCCTCCAAGTTCAAGTATTGTTGTTTTTCCATATTTACATGGTCATTAATACATCATAAGAAAACATTATTAACTTATACTCATCCATATGAAAAACTTATATTCCAAAATTTAATATAAAATGTATATCTTCATTATTACTATCCACCTTCCATAAAGTAAAAGACTTCCACTTTATCATTCATCCTTTATATAAATATATGATTTAAACCTATATAAGATAAAAATTCCATAATAATTAGACAAGTCCATAGATTGGTTTCATATACCAATTTGATGTCTAGCTTGACTTTAATTGTCATCTTAAAATCAGATTATTGTTATTATTATATATAAAAAGTTCAACATTGAGTTATCCAATAATTTCATCCCATAAACAAGGAGGTTTCATATACCAATATGATGTCTAGCTTAGCCTCTTAATTGTCATCTTAAAATCAAATTATTGTTATTATTATATATAAAAAGTTCAACATTGAGTATGATCTTTATCCAGTAATTTAATGGTTGAGTGCAGTTAATTTCATGGTTGAGTGCAGTTGAGTATGATATTTATCCAGTAATTTCATGGTTGAGTGCAATTGAATAGTTGGTAATGTCGTTATTGTTTAAAAATGTAATGGTAAGTCGTTGAGTGCACTTTGGTAGGGTCGTTATTGATTAAAAATATAATGCAATAAAAAGGTAATGCTTATCTCAAACTTGGTTGATGCAAAATAATTAGGAGACGGCTCCTCCACTTTGTTAACGTCAAAGTTGGCATGATTCCAACTGCGCACTACTGGAAAAAAGATTTTAACTGAATAATTCCTCACATTTCAAGCCAGTGACGATGGGCCTGACTTGTAAGTATACAAAACGTCCAAGACATAGACTTCCACTCCTCTCAATTATATTATCCTCTCCATTAGTGGAATGTATTTGCACTGTGCAGAGACATCAAATATTCTGAATAATGCAGCAGCGATATATGTAGAGGGTTTGTTAATGGCAGGAGACGAACTCGAGATCTTTTACATGGATATGGATCTTCAAGCAGAGAACCAAACCGAGAAAATGGATAGTTTTGCAGTAGTCTCTAAAAATTTGTGCAAAAACGATGGGCAGTGCATAGAGCCGTTGGGATTCTTTTGGGTTATTCTGTTAACAATCATGGCATCTCTGATAAGCCTGGTGGGAATGGTTGCGTGGATACTTGGGTTTGTTTGTTTGTTAACCCTAATCGCTACCTCTTCTCACATAATATAATGTCAGGGTCTCTAGTTATAGAGTCGTTGAAGCTTTAAAGGTTTTCGCTTTTGTATCAGTGGCTTACCTATTGCGGCGGGATTTCTGTACTCTCAATTTTGTTTTTCTTTGGCGTGTACTGCTACTATGTACTTTCAATTTTGTTTTTCTGGGCTTAGAAGTGGGGATAAATAACCAGTCTGCTGTTCAGGTTTTAATGCTGCGGTGGTTGGTATATATATCATTGTCTTAGTATATAAATAGCATATATATCTGATTGTCTTAGTATATAAGTAGCATATATATCTGATTGAGATTGAGATATATCTGATGGTGTATATATCACTTGTAACATAGATATATCTGATTGTGTATATATCATGAGGATATATCTGATTGTGTATATACCACCTATAGTAGCATTAAAACCTGTGCAACAAACTGGTTATTGATGATCTAGAAATAATGTGGTGTGGTGTGTAGAAGTAATGTGGTGTGTTGTGTTGAGGATGATATATATCACTAGTGGTGTGTTGTGTTGAGGATGATATATATGCACAGGTCTTAGTATATAAGTAGCATATATATCTGATTGTCTTAGTATATAAGTAGTATATATATCTGATTGAGATTGAGATATATTTGATGGTGTATATATCACTTGTAACATAGATATATCTGATTGTGTATATATCATGAGGATATATCTGATTGTGTATATACCACCTATAGTAGCATTAAAACCTGTGCAACAAACTGGTTATTGATGATCTAGAAATAATGTGGTGTGGTGTGTAGAAGTAATGTGGTGTGTTGTGTTGAGGATGATATATTTATTGATGAGGTATTTCGTGTTGTGACAGGATTCTGCTAACGTTGATGTGCTGGTGCTTTATGCGTGACACCATTTTGGTAGAAGTTGCTGTGGAGCTTATCAAAGCTCCTCTTTACACAGTGAGGAGCTTCTACGGCTCCGAGAGATGCCCGGACTCTTATCACAATGGGCTCTCTGGGGATTTGCCCTTTTATTCTTATTATGCTTTGTAAGGTAATTTGATTGAACAGATTATATATATAAATGGTTGGCTACTGGGTTTTTTTGGCTTCTGTTTATTATTTTTTTAATAAGAATAACGTGCTCATTCAGGATTCATGTACAGGAACTTTCGGAAATTATTATGAAGCATTACGCAGCTTGTTGAGTGTTTTTTGAACGTACACCATTGATTGAAAAGCAAGCAGATAATACAAAGAAATTTAAGCAAAGATTGTGTTCTTGGAGGACATTAATTACTGATTTCCTCAATTGATTTATCGAAATCGAAATTCTGTGACTGAGTAACGTCGTATGTATTCACGAATACGAAAAATCAAAATTCTGTGATTGAGAAATCACAAAGAGCATTTGAAAGAAAGGAAAATTGAATAAAACAAATTGAAAACATTTATATAGTAGATTTTATGTTGACATAATTAAAAAAAGAAGTATAACTAGCACAGCCGACTCGTGGCTGGAGAACGTCGAAAGGTTTCTGGATAATAATAGGTATATTAAACGTCCGTGTAGATCATGGCATCAAACGACATTTTAGATATAAAAAATGAATGAGTGTCATTATTCAGATATAAAAAATGAATGAGTGTCACCAAAATGAAAAGTGTGTAGAGTGTTTTTTAATGATATAAACGTGGCAATTATATTTTAATCCTCCTTAATCATTTGAATGTGGCAAATATGTATTTTTATAGTAAATTTATAATGTGATTAGGTAAATGTAAAAAAGTAAGCATGTTAACGGATGCCTTCATAAATGCAAGAAAGTTATGAACAATAAAGCTTAGCCATTAGATTAGAATTTAAGATTAAAAGATCATTAATTGTGCCCATTGTCAATAGGAATAACAAGTGCAATAGCAATGAGTCCCTGCCAAGTAGCCAACTAAGCTGCTATGTTGAGTGTTAAAACATGGATTGTAACAATTGTATTACCCTTTAACAAAGAAAATAAGTCCCTGCCAAGTAGCGAATTAAGCATGAATTGTAACAATTGTTTTACTCTTTAACAAAGAAAATAAATGAGTGGACATGTCACCATGAAACTTACTTCATTACTTGATAGGGACTAAGCTGCTATGTAGAACTTGTTGATTTTTGTATTATTGTTTTACTTTGTTTTTAAGATACTATTGTTAGAAAGTTTTTAAGATACAATTGTCTAAACTTGAGATGAGTCTTCAATCCAATCCTTTTCTTGTAATTTGAAAAAATATAGAATAATACATTTATAATTTGATGTAAAACCAACTAAATGCTTATAGGATTCAGGTGAATTCGAAAAAACCACAGTAATATCAATTGAAAACACTCTTCACCATAGAAATCTCACCAATCAGCTTATAAGATTATTATAATAACTTTGTGATTTATACTTTGATGACAAAGGCAAAGTGCACCACATTTATAATTTGATCTAAAGCCAACTAAACGATTACGATTATAGTGTTATTATAATACATTTGTAAATTATAATTTAAAAAGTGTTTTGATGACTATTATAACAATAACACTTAGAAAGAAAAACAAAGGAAAATTTAAATGCACACTCAATACATTTATAGTTTAATGCAAAGTCAATAAAGTTTTTTAAAAACTATTATAATATAAACCATATTTTATTTGGTTGGGTTAGTTTAATGTTATAGCAAAGCATTAGGTTTGTCAATGAGATTGTAAGGTATCTTTTTATAAAGTCAATAGGTGGACGACACGTTTAACGATTGACCGTTCAATGTGAGAGAAAAGGGTCATAGAGTCGATGGTAATGGCATAGGAATGATTGAAACATGTTAGGTTTAATCAACGACGAAATCCTTTGTAGAATGGAAGCAGGTTGCATGCATGTTATTAGCATTCAAAGTTCGATCTATCTGAGCATGAATAGTATAGCGTACCAATCTGCTAAGAAATATGTCAAGTTCACCATAAGACCGATGAAGATCTCTTGTACTACGTGCAACTTTTTTGGCGTAAAGTGTCGGATCAGATGGGTAACAGGGTTGGTAAATGCTTCTAATAATTTCATGGTTATATGGAGTTAGATGTAGTGATAACAAGTCATCGGGCAGCTCCTCAAGAGTTAAATGAGGGGATGGGGATGAACTGCTCATCCGTAACAGCCCACAAACCTGACCATGGATGGCGGAATTCGCGCCACACACAACCTTGTAGATAGAAATTGGCAAGAAAGGAAATGTGGTAGAGGAGAGGGCAGTGCGCGCAACGGGGATCACGAAAGAGACTGGAAAAACCCTGGAAACGTAGGGAGTTATGAATACCAGGAGAAGGAGAGTAACCTTCGTCTTGGATTATTTTCCTGTATCAAGAGAAGGAGAGTAACCTTCGTCCTTGATTTCTGTTGAGCTGGAAGTAGGAGACTGAACCTCAAAGCATCGTGGTCGAGCTCGGGGGTGGCTAGTGGTAAATCCGTTTGGAGTCACTGAGCCTATGGTTGGGTGGAAATGAGCACCCCTCTCAGCAGTTGCATCATGCTTGGTAGATTTGATAAGTGTTTTATACCTTGTATTTCGAACTGAATATCATGAATGCATGCTTGTGTTTATATGCCCATAATAATTTCTGTGTAGAATGATTGCCTGGTGTTTTAAACTAGAAATAATGGATGCATGTGTATGCTTATATGTCATCGTTGGTTTCTATACAAATGGTTAAGTCTGGGGCTAGAAGGGTAGCTCTCTAAGGTCTCGGAGTCGCGGGAGTTTGAAGCCCCAAGAAGTTGAATTTCGTGATTCAAGCTCAGAAGGGATAGCGAGCCCAATTATAGAAAGAGATAATATCCTATCATTCGGTTGATGAACGGTCGAAATCCTTTCGGGAATACCCCAGATCTGTCGAGACTGAAGGATCTAGAGGAGGAGCGTAGGCATTAACACCTTGACCCTTTCAGCCTGCGCATGTAGAGATGGGATCCCAGACTGTAGATCCAAGGATCTGACAGAGCCCTATTGATCGTCGATCTTAGCCTTTGTATAGGTAGGAGAGTAGCATTTCGCTGACTCACGACTTGGAGTGGTCAAGGGTAGGGCTGCATGAACTCGCGATTCGCAAGATCGCGATGTGATTGTGACCGTTGGATCCAAGGCACGGGAGGACCGTTGGATCAGAACCTTCGTGGGTTTCGCCTATCGGGGATTCAGAACTTGAGAGAGTTTCTTTTCGATTGTAGAAGTCGCGAAGTGTCGAGCGCCGAGGGCTCGTGTAAACATGTAACCCATCCGTAAGTGGGGACCGCGTGGTTGACAGGTGGCGTAACGACGAGCATCCAGAGAAAGGTGGGAACGGGTGACGGGTGATGGACACATGTCGCCTGGGAAGAAGTCAACCCATTGTTGACTCATCGTATCTCGGGAACTCGCGAAGGAGGAGCATGAGGGCTCAACACTCCATCTCGCGAAGTCGCGAGATGCGAGTAGCACTAGTATTTAGCCTAGGAAGCGAGTAACCGATGGTGGACATGTGTCACACTGGGAAAGAGTCAACCCACTATTGACTTATCGTGGCTCGAGGTTTCGAAGGAAGAAGAAGCTGCACCTTGCTAGCTAAGGCCGCAAAACGCTGAGAACCGACGTTTCGCGTGACGGGCGACAGCAACACAGCTCGTGAGCAGAGTATAGCGGGGTTGACAAGCGGCGTGTGCGCGTCATTTTGGCAGAGTCCATGCAACATTGACCTATCGTGTCTCGGGGATTCACGAAGGAGGAGCAAGAGAGCTCAACACCTCAACTGGCGAGGTTGCGAGTGGTGCTAGTGTTCGGCCTAGCCTACGGTTACATGTAGCAGGCGCTAGTGAGGAGGGAGCCATACACGTATAGCATCTCGGGTATCGGTGTTCGAAGAAAGGGGAGTCGAGAGTCTTGATTCACGACTCGCGAGTTGCGAAAGGCACAAGCGCTAAGGCCAGCTTGTGGTCGTCTAAAGGAGGATAAGGAAAGAGAGGATCTGCCCTAGGCTCCATAGAAGTCTCGAGGATCCTGTTCCTCGAAGAAAAAGATGAAAAATCTAAGAGGCCTGTAGTGGGTATGTGACATATACTCATTGACTCTGAAAAGCATAAAACTCTTATATATATCCAACTAGAGTTTGAATGCACCAATAACACTGCTGAATATGAAGCCTTGGTTCAAGGCCTGAAAAAACTTATTGATCTTAAGGTAAAATTTCTAAGAGTTTTTGGTGATTCAGAAATAATTGTCAGATAGGTAAGGAATGTCATACACTGCATGTCTCCCCATCTAAAAGGTTACCATCATGAGCTATGGAACTTAATAAATTCTTTCGATGCCTTTAATATCACTGTGATACCTCATTCTCAAAATGTTGATGTCGATACTTTATCTAACACAACATCTAGATTCACACCCCTGAATAATGGTTTTACTATTGAAATTATTTTTAGGCCTTCTGTACTCGAAAATGAAACTTACTCGAGGGTGTTTAACGATGATTCTCAGCTAAGGGACTTCCTCACCAGTGCTGACGTATTCCAGTATTTTATGATAGATGATGAGGTACACTAACATAATCTACATGATTATCGAGATGAAGCAAATAAAATCAAGGCAAATTGCATCCTAAGGAATGTATTGTCACTCGAAAAGTTGTTTGATTTGCAGTCTCGGTTCAGAACACCCATGAATTCGAAGACGAACAACTCAACCATGATGCATGCTTTGGTGAATCTAGGCACACCTGAATAACCCAAGTTTATCAACTTAGGCACTTATTGTTCCCAACCAGAAAAACATACCTTTTCATAATTGTTCAAGAAGTATCGGGATGTATTCACATGGACCTACAAAGATCTAAATAAGTATGACACTTGCATCATTCAACACATCATTCATATCAAAGAGGGTGTCAAACCGTTCCAATAGAAACTCGGGAAGATTCATCTGACTCTTGAACCGTTAATCCAAAAAGAGATAAAGAAGTTGCTTGATGCCCATATTATCTTCAAAGTACGACATTCTACCTAGGTGTCAAACCTAGTACATGTTAGAAAGAAGTCAGGGGAAATGAGATTGTGTATAGATTTTAGGAATCTAAATCCGGCCTCTGACAAAGACAACTACCATGTTCCCTCCATGGCACAGATACTACAACTCGTTTACGATTCTTAAACGTTTTCCCTTCTAGATGGGTTTTTTTGGATATAATCAGGTTCTCGTACCAAAACCAGATTGATTGAAGAACACTTTTAGAACCAAGTGGGGAATGTTCACGTATCGAAGGATGCCCTTTGGCTTGATTAACACAGGCACAACTTTCCAAAGGGAGATGGACATAATGTTTAAAGGTTTGGTCAGTCACAGTGTGGTGATCTACCTTGATGATGCTACAGTGTATTCCAAGAAGATATTTGATCACCCATACCACCTAAAACAAATTTTTGAAAGATGTAGGAAGTAGGACATCTCTCTGAATCCTAAGAAAAACATCTTTGTTGTTTCAGAAGGAAAACTATTCTAAGGGGACATCATTTCTAAGGATGGGATCTTTGTCGATACGAAACACACTTAATCCATCATGTAGATCCCATTCCCAAACAACAATAAGTCTATACAATCGTTTTTCGAGAAGATAAATTTCGTAAGAAGATTTCTATCTAAATTTACTAAAATAGTTAAACCCCTTCAACAGATGATTAAGAAGGATGTTGAGTTTAGATTAACATTTGTTAAAATGAAATCTTTTGAGAAAGTTAAGGCTACCATAGCATCTTCCCTTGCACTTCAGAGTTTGGATGTATCCAAAGACTTCTTGTTATACACATTTTCTTAAGATCATTCTCTTGTAGCAGTGCTTACTCAAAAGGATCATTAAGGGAATGAGTGCCCCATAGCATTCATGAGCGCAAATCTTCAAGGTTTTGAACTAAACTATCCACCGATGGACAACCAATATTTTTTTATTCACAAAGCCATTAAATGGTCCAGACCTTACATACTGAATAATCACACCAAGGTGTTTGTCCCTCATCTTGTAGTCAGATCTCTTTTTGTGCAAAAGGAGTTGGGTGAAAGGCAAGGAAATTGGATGACTTCTTTACAAGAATATGATCTGGAATTTAATTCAACAACTATAGTTAAAGGACAAGGCCTATGCAATTTAGTGATTAAGGCCATGGATTCTTAAGATCGAAAGGAAGAAGGTTGGCAAGAAGAACCAATATTGTATGCACAACAACCTCCTTACGTACCATCACTTGAAAATTCATGGTACAATGACCTCAAACAATATCTTGAGCATGGCAGTACCCCCAATCACCTCAATGCTAAAAAAAAATGGCACTGAGATTAAAATATGAGTGACACTAGTTACTTCATGGTATCCTTTTCAGAAGGAATTATGAAAGATTTATCCTCCAATGCCTCAAGCAACAAGATGCTGACAGAGGCCTCAAAGAACTTCATGATGGACCAGCTGGAGGGAATTTCACAAGAAAAAACACTACTCACAAAATCCTAAGAGTCAGATACTATTGGCCTACAGTATTTAAGGACACAAGATCCTAAGAGTCAGATACTAGTTGCGACAATTGTCTGAAAACAACTGGAAGAGAAACTAGGTTTGTTGTTCCACTTCAACCACATGTATATTCTCACGACCATTGATTATTTCACACGTTGGACGAAATATGTGCCACTAACTAAGCTAAATGAAGAAGTGGTGGTTAATTTTCTAGAACAACACATTATTATCGGGTTTGGAATACGCACCACTCTTGTCTTTGATAATGCTACTTATTTATCGTCATTGAAATTAATTGAGTTTGCTTTGGAAAAGGGAATCATTCTGAAATATACAAATAACTATTACCCTCAAGGAAATGGCTTAGTTGAGTCTACTAACAAAAACCTGATTTGTATTCTAAAGCGAACTATAGTCACATTCATCGACCTTTTCCACAAGGTCCATTCACATCACATATTCACATTTCTGAGTTTGCCACAGTTCTTGGCCAGACCAGTTATTTTTACAAACTGGGGGAAACAAGGTGTTACACATGCACTGTAACAATTGCATTACTCTTTAACAAAGAAAATAAATGAGTGGACATGTCACCATGAAACTTAGTTCATTACTTGATAGCGACTAAGCTGCTATGCAGAACTTGTTGATTTTTGTATTATTGTTTTACTTTGTTTTTAAGATACTATTGTTAGAATTTGACTAGATTTTAAAATACAATTGTCTAAGCTTGAGATGAGCCTTTAATCCAATCCTTTTCTTGTAATTTGAAAAAATATAGAATAATACATTTATAATTTGATGTAAAACCAACTAAATGCTTATAAGATTCAGGTGAATTTGGAAAAACCACAGTAATATTAATTGAAAACACTCTTCACCATAGAAATCTTAGCAATCAGCTTATAAGATTATTATAATAACTTTATGATTTATAATTTGATGACAAGTAGGCAAAGTGCACCACATTTATAATTTGATCTAAAGCCAACTAAGCGATTACGATTATAGTGTTGTTATAATACATTTGTAAATTATAATTTAAAAAGTGTTTTGATGACTATTATAACAATAACACTTAAAAAGAAAAACAAAGGAAAATTT
Organism: Picea engelmannii; assembly: GCA_009831015.1. Taxonomy (NCBI): domain Eukaryota; kingdom Viridiplantae; phylum Streptophyta; class Pinopsida; order Pinales; family Pinaceae; genus Picea; species Picea engelmannii. The sequence continues at coordinate 805,470 of ML779009.1, read as the reverse complement.
AAATGCACACTCAATACATTTATAGTTTGATGCAAAGTCAATAATTTTTTTTTAAAACTATTATAATAATAATAATAATAATCTATTTTTAAGGTCACGGCCAAGCCAGCACACCAAATTTTGGTGTATGAGACCCCCTTGTTTGTGGGACAAGGGACCCCCTCCGCCCAGCGATTTGACTGGTAAAGTCTACGAAGGTATACATACCCTACCCCCCTCTGGATTTGAACCTGTGACCTCTTAAGAGGAAACACATGTTCTTAACCATTAGGCCCACTCAGGCTATATTTTATTTGGTTGGGTTAGTTTAATGTTATAGCAAAGCATTTGGTTTGTCAATGAGATTTTAACGTATCTTTTTATAAAGGACGACACGTTTAACGATTGACCGTTCAATGTGAGAGAAAAGGGTCATACAGTCGATAATAATAGCATAGGAATGATTGAAATGTGTTAGGTTTAATCAACGACGAAATCCTTTGTAGGATGGAAGCAGGTTGCATGCATGTTATTAGAATTCAAATTTGGATCTACCTAAGCATGAATAGTATAGCGTAACAATCTGCTAAGAAATATGTCAAGTTCACCATAAGACTGATGAAGATCTCTTGTACTACGTGCAACTTTTTTGGCATAAAGTGTCGGATCAGATGGGTAACAGGGTTGGTAAATGCTTCTAATAATTTCATGGTTATATGGAGTTAGATGTAGTGATAACAAGTCATTGGGCAGCTTGATCAGATACATCATAAATTCTATTCGAATGAGAAGGACTAAAGAGAAGAGCATAGTAGAGGTGGTACTCTTGGTAAAGAGTCATAAATTTTTGGCGTTATTTATACAATAAGAGGTTTAATTCATGTGTCAATTGGGTTTAGCTTGGATGGTTGTGAGGAATAATTGTTATCCTCCCCATCCTAGTTCAACTCCCATAAATGGCATGTTTAGCTCATAATGAGTATGTTGTAATGGTTTCGAGCCCATATGTATTGTAAAATTGACTTTGATTCAATTGAATAGCAAGGAAACTACAAAATAAATATGTATAGTGAAAATATGCATACAAGAGTCACCAACACCTTCTCTTTTTCTTGTTTCATTACTCAAAAGTCAATTTCTCCCAAGAAATAGGGACCCTCATTTTCTCGTCTTAAGACTCTCTTGAATTGTTATAAAATCCCGTGAAGGATTTTCTTGTTTTCACCGTCACGCAACCATCCTCTCTCCAAACAAACAAAGAGTCTCAACTCCTTTATTGCACTCAGACTAAAGCTAATGACTGTAATATAGTAGAAGTAGATAGTTTTTGTTTTACTAACTCAATATCAGGTACTAACATTTTGTAACACACCCACTATCATAATTTTAAAAAAACTTTGGATTAATCTCCCACAAGTGAGAAATCTCCAGAAAACCGGCATTTGCGAAATGCCAACCCCTGGTTAAATATCGGGATTCGGGGTTTGCGGTGCCGCGGTGCACACGTACTCGAAACTCCCGATCCTCCGATCCCCGATGTGCTCCTAGCGTATTGGCTTTCCGGGCTAATTCCTGGTCAATACAACCACCAAGTTCACAAGACCACAGTCTTAAGTTCTTGTCGGGGTTTGGCGCCTCTCAATGTTATGGTGCACGAGTCCCTTGGACTCTCGACGCACCTTTACACTGGCTAGCCCCCTTGGCTATACCAGGGTCCATGTGACCACTTACCATAGGTCCGCGGCTCTATAGCTACCCATCGGGGTTTCAGGGTTTATGATGTCGCGATGTACAAGCCTTCGTAAATTCCGATTCCACGATCCCCGATGCCACCTGGCGTGAACTCACGGCCAATCTTGATCTTCCAACATTTGTCCCTTGTTCCAGTGCCTATGGCCCACACTCCTTATGATGGCGTGGAGTGACACCTGTCCTCCACTGGAGTGCTATAACTAGGGGACCGTCGTGTTTCGGGATTTCGCGATTCCTCCTGTCGTGAGTTTCTTGTCATCGAGGATCCCGACTTGCCGAACCCCGATCCCTCGGGATCTTCTGACAAGCGTCCTCGTCATGAACGGCTCAGATCTCATCGGGAAATCGCGGGTCGCGATTTCCTAATGCACAACTTCTTTACCATCGAAACTCCGATGAACAAAACTCCGAAGGCACCCGATCCTTTGCCACCTATCCTCGCGGACGAACGGCCCAGATTGATTCTCGGGGTTTCGGGAATTATAAGGTCTTGGTTCTCATGGCCTCGAGAACTCCGATAGCACCTTAATCCCCAACACCTGTCCCTCAGATGGACGACTCAGATCCTATCGGTAAATTGCGGATCGTGATTCTGGATGGCAAGAGTTCTATGTATTCAAAAACCCCGATATGCCGAACTCCGACTCTCTGGGATCCTCTGCCATGTGTCCCTGTTGTTTGGTGGCTCAGATCTGGTCGGGGTTTTCACTTGGATTTCCCCGAGTACTTGTCCACGGGAATGTCGATTTCCTATGGCAAATATCCCGGTTTCCCCTCCGGATCTCCTGACACACGTCGCGCATAATGGACGGTTCAGATTCAATCGGGAAATCGTGTATCGCGATTTCATTGTGCAACGGTTCTATACTCCTAAAATCCCCGATGAGTGAAATCCCGATGCCTCTCAGAACGCCGACACGTGTACTACCGAGATCAACGGCTAGGACTCTCCCTCTGCACACTACAGTTTAGCTCTGGTGCAACTCTTCCCGATCCAACGGTTTACGGGATTTCTACTCCAGATCTAATGGCTCAAATCACTCCCTCGCGCATCTACCCCTGTGCTTAACCCCCGCACAGCTTCTCCGGATCCAACGGCTGTCGGGTAATGTGAACCGAGATCTAACGGTCCAGATTCATTCTTTTGGGTTTTGGGATTTACGATCCCAATTTCTCATTGCTCACGATGAGAGAGGGCAAGGCATGTAACGCCTGCATTACTTTCATCAATCTAATGGTTGTGAATGACTATGGTTCACTCCAACGAGATCTCATCCGTCGACTTATTTATCGCACCACACTACTGTCTTGGACCTAAATAGGATCGTTCCTCCTCGTACAGGGTTAATAAGGTCTATGCGTTCAAATCCTTATTCTGGGTTCTGGGTGAACCTTTCCGAAGAGGGAATCTCTGGGACGGGATCCTTACCGGGTCATTCCCGGGGGCAGATAAAGGAAGACAACTTCCTGAGAAAAGTTGGGCATGGTTAACTTCATTTAATTGACGAAATTCGTGCATGATATCCTTTGTAATAAGCATATATCGACCTATGCGTATCAAACACTACGCGGATACTCGTATGCTGTAAATCTTCACAATTTCACAAGTTCTATGAGCTAACATCTACTCCGTATTAACAATTGTTGTACAGACAATTCCTTCACAGGAAACATTTACAATTCCACAGTCCATGAATATATATGACAGCATA